>JAODAL010038831.1:0-38727 GCA_025379985.1 Phyllomedusa bahiana | reverse complement strand
AAATTTTGTGGCTGCAGCGCCATGACCTTATGCTTAATTCCTGCCTGTCCCCGACTACGAGTTTGCTTCACAGGTTTGTACCACACTACACCTCGGCTGCCACCACAAGCAAGTCATGTCAGCGGTAGTAACCTGGTAGTGTTCCTCCGCAGAAAACTCAACCTGCCTTTTAGTTGGCTCTGGTGAACACTGGACCTAGTTAGATTCCGCTCACTGGCATGGCCTATACCACCACTTGTGGATCCACACCTCTGGTCTGCCGCTATGGTAAGCCTACCATTACATAGGTTGGATCCCCACTTGATAGGTATAAAGGCCCTCCATTAGGTAGGTAGTTAAGTAGGTATATAGCCTTCCTGTTAGGTAGGTAGATAAATAGCCTCCCCATTAGGTAGCTATCTAAGTCCACCATTAGGTAAGTATTTAGGCCCCCCATTAGGTGACTCTTTGTCCCTGCATTTCTGTACCATCTAGTGATTGTCATGGTTATTGACTCTCCATAAGCCTGTCCCTTATTGTGCCTATATGTTGATAACCACATTTCTGTTCATGATTGTATGTTTAATCATCTCTGCTGTGCTTTTATCTCTTCCCAGCCTAGTCACAGACAAATAATTGGAACACTAGACAATCTGGACCGTGAGCAAGAGAGTGTCGCCTTAGACAGCAGAAAGTCTAAGTGCATCTCTGAGCACATATAGAATCATATGAATTCTGCTTAAAGAGAACCTGTCACATAGATTATGCCCCCCTTGCTGAGGACAACACGAGCTAGTGACAGACATGCTGTTTTTAGCACTGTGTTCCTTATTCTGTAAGATGCTGTAGTTTTCGTGTATTTAATGCTCAAATCTGCAGTTTTCAGTCAGAAGAGTCATTCGAAGAGTCCTTCAGAGAGTCAGTTTTTTTCAAACCCCGCCCATCTGAGGCTGATAAACCTATTACTTTGAATAGGTAGAAACATGTGAATAACTGTCAGTGGGCGGGGCTAGCCTTTGGAGGGCGGGGCTAACACCAACTCATGAATAAGATTTGAGGGGTATATGCTCTAAAACTGCGGCATCTTACAGAATAAGGGGCACAGCGCTGGGAACAGCAGGTCTGACATTAGCTTGTGCTGTCCTCAGCCAGAGGGGCATAACGTACGTGACAGGTTCCCTTTAAATCAGTGGCGATCTGTGTAATGTACAGATGTGCCAGTCAAATAAAGACTTTTTGCATTCTATCTCTACTCTGACTAATTGACAGAGGTTCCTAGCAAGGAATTCCTTCTATATGCAGTATGGCCTGAAAGGGTGTTGGAAAAATTATGGAATATATATGATTTATTGTTCAATATGCATTTGATACTTTATGCTTTATAATTGTGAAATGTGAATGGTTACATTTAAAGAGAAAGAAAACTCAGGAAATAAAAGTCTCGAGACTGTGTCACACTTAACTCATGCTAAGAAAATATTGTAATCTACTGACTGTTTGAAAATACCATTAGCATAAGTAAAAAAATATATAGTTAAGATTGGTTATATGATAAGATATACTATGCATTTCGCTTTGATACACCTTCAGGATGATGATGTCACATAAAATTTTAAAGCTGGACATTGAATTGTAACAATCAGGTAATTGCTGGACACTCCATTTAGCATATTGTAAGCTGATTTTCTCATCTTATTAATCAAAAAGATTAAAGAAGAAACCTGCCTGATATTCAGATGTTTAAGTATCTTCATTGATAGATAATAAATTCTGATATTTTTGGTGTATTGGCCCAGAACCCAAGATCTACAAACTTCATTATTCTAGTCTGGGCTGATACCATGCAAGGCCAAAATCTGGTAAGCCCAAGATTTCTTAAAACAAAGTCCCATGCTTGAATTGGCATAGAGAGGGGTGTGTCCACTAGGACCTGAAGTGAAGTGACAGGTTTCAACTAGTCGAGGAGAATTGAGGTATCTTTTTAATCCAAATATGGGTAAGGGTGCTTTCACACAGTGCGGTTATGGTGCAGTTAAAACTGCACTCCAATTAAGCTGCCTTTTTTTACCAGCAAGCTTCTTTCAGTTGTCTAAATTGTTCGGAAAGGTGTTTCAAGTAAGTAATCAATTATTGTGTTTGAAGTCTCGTGGATTACAAACACACTAATAGATTACTCACTTTCCCCACAGTTTAGGTAAGTGAAAAAAGCTTGCTGGTAATAAAGGCAGTTTAACTGCACCAAAACTGCACTGTGTGAACGCACCCCCAGACTTACATTTTGATTTAAGGTATTAGATATTTTAGTAGGACTTAAGTTTAATACTCGGGGTGGTAACCCTGGGAACTTGGGACTGTAATTTTAAGATGGAATAAGGGACACAGTTGTTGTGGGAAGACTACTGAAAGAAATTACCCTGTGCACACGTTAAAGATAGTATTTAAGTGGAAATATAACAGAAGTTATAGGAATTGTAATTGCATAAGATACTCATTTTGTTTGATCATTCTGTCCGTCTTGTTGTCTGTTCTCTACTTTGTAATTTTTCTCATGCTGATTTTCTGAATGTTGAAAAATAAAAGTTTAGACAGGCTTTTACAAATCTGAGCTGTGATCTCCAGGGGTGATCGACAAATACTGTCTGAGGAATCTGTTTAAACAAGCGACTCTGCAGTCAGAGTGCGGTGCACCCTACAGTCCTGGTAGGCTATGTTTACACAGCAATGGATTCTCATTGGATTTTCAGCGGAATCAGTATTTCGAATCCACCGAAAATCTGACTGTATCCAGCACTGTGTAAACTTCAATAGAAAATCTGTGCTGTAGTCTTCACATCACGGGTTTTCTACTGAAGCTGCCAGCCATCTGGCGCAAGATAGAACATGTTCTATTTTCCACTGGATACCAGTGCAGCCTGAACCAAAAGCCATGGTATAACAATGTTAAAATGGTGTCAGAGAGTGTTTATTTAAATAAACTGTTTAAACGTCTTTTGTATCTGTTTTTTTTTTTTTCCAGTGTTAGTAATGGACGTGTCTGAAAAACATCTCTCGATTACTATCACTGGGGCTTGAAGTCAGCCAATGGTGTATCTTGTCGCCCAAGATTGACACTAACCCTATCTTACTATTATCTTAGTACCCAACACATCAGGGGTACTGGAAGGAGCCAGGTTACCACCAGAAGAGAACCCTCTTATTTGAGTATCTGCTTTGGGGGTGGGGGTGGGCTGTATTTTTTTAGTTAAATTTTAAGTAATAAAAAAAACAACAATATAGGATCCCCTTATTTTTTTATAACATACCAAAGTAACAGCAGCAGCAGCTGTCTGATACTATCAAACTGGGAAGATTCATGTATGTTGGACTACAAATTCTGCAAGGACAGAACTTATAAGAACAGACCAGATAAGGAAAATTACAATTCAGTTTATGCTCTGCCTATTGCTTCGGATAAAAAGCGGAAAACCTATAATAAAAAATAACTTTTCCTTTTTTCTTTAAAATGCCCAGTCCTTCCCTGTACCAATGCTGGGGCAAAAAATAGGAAGCAGGAATTAAAATTGAAACTTTGCCTTGGGCTTTATGGGAAAGGAGCAGTCTGGACAATAGAGTATACTATAAAGGGTGATGTCAAGCCTGTATGCTAATCCTTGAGCAGGTTAGTCTTCTATCTGTCCTAGAGATGAAGCATTGAATAAGGGCAAGTTGACCCTACCAAAAAAAAGGGAAAAAACCAAATTTTGCCCACGTATTCCAGCCCAAAGGGGGGGGGGTAGCCATTGACAGGCAGGTCAATAAAATGGGTCTCTATAGAGGCCACATCCAGATTCAAATATTACCTATGAAGAGACTCTTTCCTCCAGAACTGTAAACTAGAATTGTCAGGCCTAAGGTTGGGCTAGAACCACATGCAGGGTCCAAGGTTCCGGCCGAAGTGAAAGGCGGAGGGCGGACACCATAGGTGATCTCGAGCCCCGTCCACCCCAAGAAACAGCTCTGTTACACTACAGTTTTGATGAATCCTGTCGTGTGTTGGAAGAGGTAGAAGTCCTTCTGGTACTCCAACTACACCACAAAGAAGGTAGAGAAGATAGAAGTAGGGGATGCTACAGCAATAACACACACTCTTTTGTCTCATAGGATGGCTAGCGCGTGTCATACGTGGAATTTATGTATATTTTTATTTTCTAGTAGTTTTAGTATACGTACTACAGTAAAATTATATATAATATATATATATATGTATATATAATATATATATCCATATAAATATAGATACTTATATATACCGTAATATATATAGATCATCTAGTTTTGAAAGTTATATCTAGTGCTGAGCATGCTGGGACTGTGAGTGGGTCTCATACTGGGACTTGTAGCTGCCTCAGACAGCTGAACTACAAATTCCATCAAGATATTCATGCTGTAGCTCTAGTACGATAGAAAGGACAAGTATTCTTAACAACTGGGCTGGGATATGATTTTATTCTCTTACTACTGATGCAAGTTGTACTTGCCATCTTGTGGGGGTAATACTGGCATCTTGTGGGGGTAAAAGAAAAATACTCCCTCTCCCAGTGTTAAGTATCTGCATTACTTCAATTAGCGTAACAATATATGTGTAGAATGTACATTGTTGTAAGTGCAACGGCCCCAGATTGGCTGCCTTCTGATCACAGCCAGTTTTTCCACATTGCTCATATCTATATGCTGGTTAAGGGCATGGATAATGCTGCAGGGCCGGACTTGCACTTGACTCTCCCTTTCCTGATGTGACTAGAATAAGGCCAACCCAGCCAAAAATATTGCACATAAAATAATCATAGTTATTTTGTTCTGATTTCCGTACAAATTCATCTTCAGAAAAATCATGTAAAACCAATCTTGTTCATAACCTGGGGACTGCATGTGTTATTTAAAAGAAATAGAATCTAATTTGAAAGCTATGCCAAAAACAGATTTCAAGATAAAAAAGCGAACATACTAGTAGACTAACTGAGCACAAGAAAGGGTTATAGCATTCAAACCTATGTGTAATAAAGAAAATGAAACTGTGCCAAATCAGGATGGATAGTAAACAACGCGTCCAGGAAGCTGGTTAAGTTGTGGTGATTTTGGTGTGGAATATCGGCGAACATGTTACTTTAATGAGTGGGGTAACTTTCTTGGTGATCGCGCCCTAGTGCAGATTTAGGTCCAAAAACGGCCCTGTCCAATGTTGATAATACTTGAGCCAAGGGGAGTGAGACATATAATAACATGATGCGCCATTTAATGACTTTTTTTATTTATATCCCTGCCATCTAACTCAGCGGAATTGTGGCAAGGTGTAACACTGTTTATTTATCTTTTAATTTATCTTTACCATATGTTTTCCACATAAACTTTCTTACTTTGTAAGGCTGCATTCTTTACAATACTTTTTGTCATAATAATTCAATGACCAGTAATTAATTTCTCATAATGAAAATAAAGCAATTTCAGAATTCCTTTAGGCGATCAGGTGCTCCATGTCAAAAAATGGGCAGCCATGCTTAGTGTTAAGTGCATTAATTTCCAGTGTGTAGTGGTTAGAGATAGGCAAATCGATTGCAAACGCAGGTGGTAATGTCCGTTTTAGAATTTCGAAGGGAAAACTCATTTCTGCACTAATGTCTAAGTTTGAGGGGTGTGATTCAGCGGGATTGAAAACAAATAGCTTGTTGGTTTATTAGTTGCTAATAAAAGTAACTCTTTGTGGGAAGTGGAAGAAAGGGTAAGACCCTTTGGAAGAGACATGGTGCAGTACAGTTGAAGCCAATCAATTAGGGACAACAGGCGGGATTCTGTGGACGTGCACAGCAATTGATAATGGTAGCTGGAGCGGACAAATGGACTATCGCACGCTCACGACTGCTCTCGCCTTGTTGCCCGTTACATAAGGTCATGTGTGCAGGGTTAGGCAGCATATGAGCATCGACACGAAAGGAAATATGCTATTTAACAGCGATTTGGGGAGTGATGTGTCACTGTGCTTGATATCATGTAGACTCGGCTCCTGCTTTCCGTATATCTATTTTTGATTCAGTTTGGGGGTATTGTACATTCTGAGGTCCAGGGTGGTCTAAAGCTCATGCCGCCATATACATTTTAATTCTATCTTGGTCATTTCATGGAGCGCGATTGGAATATCCAAGTTGGGTTTAATTAAGCCTGTTAGTGTTGTTTACATAGGACTAGAATATTTGTCTGCTTGGTTATTTGTGGAGCTCTTTAAACCATCCAAGTGGAATTAATTAAGCGTTTTTTGTTCTTTTAATAATTCAGTAATAATACACAGTGTTTTTATACCGTGACATACGAGTAAATTTATTCCTTGTTATATCTTCTGGAGCGCAATTATATGTTCAGATGGTATTACATTCTAAGCGGGTGGAGTTAGTGCTTTTATAACGATTTTTTTCAGGGAAGAAATACCCTGTTTTTTTCTATAACCACAATACGAGAGTACATTCTTTTCCTGTGTCATTTCATTGAGCGCAATTTAGTATTCCAAGGGTTAAATTATGCGTGTTTTTGCATTTATATTCAAGTACAAATACACAGATATTTTTAAACGCCACATACGAGTGAAATTTTTCCTAGGTCCTTTCTGGAGCGCAATTATACATTCAAGATAGGTCTAATTAAGCGTGTTTGTGCTTTTCTATATTCATATAAAATATCATCAGTGTATAATGCTATAACCACATACAGAAGTAAGAATTTTCTCCTGTTGATTTCTTGAGCGTGCAATTTAAAAAAATATTCAAGGAGGTTAATTAGAGTCAGTTTTGTGCTTTATATAGTTCAGTAAAATGAACAACAATAGTTTTTCTCGATACGGCGGACATATGAGAACATGTTTCCAGTGAGAGTACTACTGGAGGCGCAATTGATCGGTACCCAATGGGATTAAATTAGTATGCAGTGGAGAGGTTTGTGCTTTTAGTAAATCAGTAGAAATACACAGTGTATTTAATAAACGCCTAGCATACGGAGTATATATTTTTCCTGTGATATCGTGAAGGCGCAATTTATATTCCAAGGGTTAACATAACTGTTGTTTGGTGCTTTTATATTCAGTAAAATTAGCAGCATGTGTTATTCTAGTACCGGACATTACTGATAATACACAAAACACAGAAAAATAAAAAGAATGAGAAGAAAAGAAGAAGGAAGAAATAACAATAAGTTGAGAGAAATAGGAGGAAAACAGAAAGAGAGTATCATTTTTGCGCTGGCGATTTTCTGGGGGCGCAATTTATATTCAAGGGTTAACTAAGCATCTTTGTGCTTATTTATATTCAATAGAAATACACAGTGCTCTTTTCTATAACACATACGAGTACAAATTTTGTTTCTCTGGTCATTCTGAGTGCAGATTTACATTGCTAAATGCCTTAATAAGAGTGTGTTTTGTGCTTTAATATTCAGCAAAAAATATATGGTGTTTTTCTATACCACATACGATGTAAATTTTTCCTGATTGTGATTTCTGAGTCGCATTTTATATTCCATATGGGTTAAATAAAGCATTAGTTTGTGCTTTTATATTACAGTAAATACACAGTGTTTTTAAACGCCACAAACGCTAATATATTTTCCTTGGTTCGATTTCTGGAGTCGCAATTTATATCCACGGGGTTATTAAGCGTGGTTTAAGCTTTTAAATTCGATAAATATACACGTTTGTTTTTCTATACCTACATACGAGTAAAGCTTTTCCTGATCAAATTCTCGGAAGCGCATTTATATTTATGGCTTAAATCAACAGTGTGTTATGTGCTTTTAAATTTCAGCAAAATATATGGTGATTTTTTCCTATACCGGACAAGCGAGTAAATTTTTCCTGGTGATTTCTGAGCGCAATTTTATATTCAAGGGAGTATGTTTCTAAGCTTTTTTGGTCTTATTATATTCAGTAAAATTAGACACTGTGTTTTTTCTGATACCATCATAAACAAGAGTAAAATTTTCCTCTGGTGGATTTCTGGAGCGACAATTGATATTATTCAAGGGTTAATTAAGGGCATGTTAGTGCTTTTATATCCAGTAAAATATCACAGTGTTTTTTATGATACGTCGACATACGAGTAAATATTCTTTCCATGGGTCATTTCTGGAGTCTCAATTTATATACCAAGTGAGGTTACCCAAGCCTGTTGAGTAGTTGTTACATTTGGAGGTGCCAGAATACAGGGTGTGTATTTATCATATAGCAGAAATGTTCATTAAACAGAGTCTGTAAAATTTTTGAACAAACAGTATTCAGGCCAGAGAAGGTGGGCAGGCTCTATCACATGGCGCTGGCAGTGGGACCAAAAGTTGCCAGGTAGCATTGCACAGGTCGCAGCACAATTAAGGGGACGTGCAATCATTGGGAGGGGGGTCGGATGACGACAGTGAGGCCATACTTGCCGGTGGTCATCTAGTGGATCCAGTGAATGTTGATCGCAGCCAACCCAGAGGGTCGTTTCTTGATTGCTTGACTAGAGTCATCAACCTCATCCCCATGATGAGCAACTGACTACCGCCTTAGCCAAGAGTAAGTGGGTTCATCCGACACATACCCTTTAGATGAGCATGGCCAGGGAACAGCTACAACGACTGCCACACTAGATCCACAACATCCGCCACTGTCTCGTTTGGTTCCCTCAACCAGAAAACCTATTTATAATGTGGGACAGTGCGTCAGGCAACCAGTTGGGGGGGGGGGGGGGGGGTGGGGGTAAAATACAGCGAGTGGATGAACAATTTGAGGACAATAAGCATCTACTTTGGCAGGCGTAATGACAAGGTGGGGCCGAACATCTCCTGCTTCTTGCAGTAGGCCGGCAAATGTATGGATGTAGGAGAGTGGCATGGTAGGTGTCATGTTGTGAGGGGGTTTCAGCCTCTGAATACACAAGACTCGTTGAGGATACAGCATGAAAGATCCCACAATAATCGATGATGATTAGTCGATCGGCACTTGGGGTCCAATCCGATAGCCTGAGAGAAACGTTGCTTAGATGTGGGGGATCCATCCTGCTGCCGGCATCAACAGCCGCATGCAGCGATCAGTGGCAGCGCAAGCCATAGCAGGGCCAGTATAAGGCTCACACTGACCTCTGTGCAGAAGAGGAGCTGTTTGTCTTTGCCATCAATCGTCCCACTCCAGATGCTCCTGCTCCTCGCTACTCATGGTGACCATCAGGTCGTTCAAACAAGGCGATTTGGCAAATAGACAACAGTATGCGTCCAGCCCAATCCTAAGCGTGCAGAAACGACCGTTGGATGCTCCTATCCCAAGTTGTTGGTACTAGGCTTCATTCCTCCCTTACCCAATTGTGGACTCTGGGCAGCCGTTCAGAAGAAACTACGTGGCTTAGGCACAATAGCAAAGGTGGAGAATACCAAGCTGTAATTTCTTTTTGAAAAAGGCAGTACCAGCCCTTTACAAATATGTAGAACAGAAGGTTGGCCAGTCCTTGAGCCTATCGGTTTCTTCCAAGGTGCACGGCAGCTGTAACTAGGGTCAGGGCCAGTACATTTCCTTTATGGCCCACTGGGTGAATGTGTTTCCTGCCCAGCCACACCAACAACTTGGACAGGAGACGCCGCTTTCTCCTCCACGTTGTCAAACTGCTGCTCCTGCGCCAATGTGCGCCTCCTCCTCCACCACCCCCTTAGCCTCCACAAGTGCTGCTCCACCATACCACATGTGCAGGGCACAGCGATGTCACGCAGTTCTACACCTGGTTTGCCACGGCGAACGAAGTCAAACGAGAGGAACTGCTCCGCGTCATGCAGCAAGAAATTGATGTGTGTCTTTCTCTGCGCCAACTGCAAATCGGAACCATGGTGATGGACAATGGGAGTAACATGGTGTCCGCGCTGCACTGAGGAGGGATGGTCCATGCGCCCTGCATGGCGCAAGTGTTCAATCTGGTTGTGAAAAGGTTCTTGAAGTCTTCCATTGATCTTAAAGTCATTCTAAAAATGGGCAGGAAACTGTGCATGCACTTCATCCATTCCTACAAAGCCAGGCACACCCTCCTCGAGCTGCAGCGGCAGAACGGCCTCCCCAACACACATTGATATGCGATTTTTCCACCCGTTGGAATTTCAGCCTGCACATGTTAGACCGACTGTATGAACAGAGGCCGTTTGAGGAAGCGACGTTATTTGTCAGTCTCCAGGACTACGGGATGAATAACGTCATTCCACTGCTTCATGTCCTGGAACAGATGCTGAAAAATCTGTCTGGGCAGGGTACTGGAGACGTGGCGACTACATCTCGCAGCCACAAAAGTTCGGTGGGGGCTGAAGTGGAGGAGAAGGAGGAAAAGGAGGACATTGGAGCACAAGCATTGTCTGGTGAAATGAGTGGTTTTTCTACCCAGGTGACAGGAGAGGAGGAGCAGGAGCAGCCGAAGGTGGTAGATGGAGATGAGGAAGACAAGACAGATGACCCCCAAGCACTTTTGGCAGTATACAGTGGAGATGGAGGCAGGGAGTCCCTCAGAGCCACTTGTGCAGATGGCCCGCAGCATGCTGATTTGCCTTGCTAGTGACAGCCGAATAGTCACCATCCGGCAGAGGGATGACTTCTTGCTCTCCAACCTTTTGGACCCTCGCTACCGGTCCAAAATGGGAGTCTTTTTTCCAGCTGCTGAGAGGGAGGACAAGCACAAGTACTATAGAGAAATCCTCCGTAGTTAGTTGGCCACTGCCTATGTGCAGCATGGTCCTTTCTCTGACAGGTGTGACCTGGGGGTTCCTCACCACTCATGTACCACTGCCACGGCTGCTGTGGGAAGGTGGGGGGGAGGGGGGTAGGAGCAGTACCAGCTCCATCAGCAGCAACTTAAGTCTGGAGTCGTTGATGAGCAGCTTCCTTCACCCACCTAGTGAGGTTGGCACTCACCAGCAGCAGCAGCAGGACCTGGAGCAGACCCTGAACCAGCAGGTGGTGGCCTACTTGGACAGCACCTGCCACCACCAGTTAGAATGATCCCCTGACTACTGGGCAGCCAAACTGGATGTGTGGCCCAACTTGCCGAGTTTGCAGTGGAGAAGCTGTCCTGCCCGGCCAGGTAATGTGGCAATCAGAGGGGTGCTCAGTGCGGCGGGGGCCATCGTTACCCCCAAAGGAGAAACCGCTTGTCCACGGGAAATGTGGAGAGACTGACCTTTGTCAAGATGAATCAGGCGTGGATCGGCCAGGATTTCCACACACCAATGCCTTAGGAATCAGATTACATCAGCCATGACGCCTCACCAAAACTTTGAGAAATGAGTCTGCATTCAGACTACCTGCCTCAGCCACTATTCTGATGACGCCACCCGTCTGATGCCACACATTTGCTGCAGTTGTCCCTTTTGCCTACCACCATCTTTACCAGGGATGATATTGCCACCCCCCTCCACACTCTGTCATTTTTGGCCACTCTATGACCTCATACTGCTGCTGCTGCTGGTTGCTGGTGCCGTTTAAACCCCCACACTCTGTCATTGTGCCCCTCGTGGCCTACTCCTCTTTGTGCCCCCTCCAGAATGTCATTGTGCCCCTCTATGGGCCTCATGCTGCTGCTTGTTGCTGCTGCCCCTGACCTCCCACTCTGTGATTGTGCCACTCTGTGGCCTACTCATGCTACTGCCAAGTGACCCCTGTCTCACTGGAAACCCGTGGTTTCCTAATGCTGTTTCCACCCCCCACCACTCTATGATGTTGCCACTATTCGGGCCCCCAAAAAAAACCCCTGTGCCCCAACCTCCCCGGGGTCCAGGGCCCCTGCCGGGGGCTTGGAGTACCGATTTGGGCCCTTTACGCATGTGCGTCTGCTGGACGCAATTTAGCTGTGGCTTCTCGGAGCAAAGCAGCGCTCCCTCCCCCCGATAGGTCGGAGTGGCCAGGGCAACACAGCGGGGGCCGCCTGGTCCTCCTTCCTAGGATCCGGCCGGGCCCCTGCTGTCAACTGGCAGCGGGGCGATATAATAACCCAACGCCGCTGTTGTCCCTTTGGGCACAGCCTTCAAGGCTGTGGCCCCAGGAGCGCCGGAGGAGCGCAGGACTGAAGAGGAAGGCTCGCTCGCCGGGGGAGTTAAGTGGGTTTAATTTGTTTTTTTTAAAAGCATTTACCTGCCTCAGTGCCCATTACCCGCCTGAGCCCCTATTCTGCCCGAGCCACTATATACCTGCCCCAGTGCCCCTATAACCTCCTGAACCCCCATTACCTCCTCAATGCCCCTTTATCCTCCTGAGCCCCCCATATACTGCTGAGCCCCCAACTATTTCCGCCTGGCCCTATATAGCTTGAGCCCCCACTAATACCGCCTGACCCCTTTAAACCCCCCTGTGCCCCATAACCTCCCCAGTGCCTATTTCCGCCTCTGTACCCCTTATCCCCGCCTGAGCCCCCATATACTGCCTGAGCCCCCACTATATACCTGCCCGAGCCCCTATATACTGCCTGACCCCAGTATATACCTGCTGGCCCCAACTATATACGCCCCAGCCCCTAGTATTACCTCCCTGTGCCCTATTTACCTGCCGACCCCTATATACCTCCTGTCCCCAATAAAACCTGTCACCCCTATTTCCCCTGCCCTGTACCCCATATACCTGCCTTTGCCCTATATCCATATTGCCAAATTTTGAAAATGAAAAAGCAGGAGTCAAAGTGGGCGGAGCTACCCGCCCGGCAAAATTTCAGGGGACACCCCCATCTTTTTTGGTATCCCACCCCCCTTAAAAAGCCACACCCCACCCAAATAAGGCATAACCCTTTGGAAAGAAAGCCAGGTAGATGCCCTTACCCCGGTATAACCCCCCATAAGCAGGTAGTCCCCCTTTAAGGCGGGTAGCCCCCCTTGTACCAAAGGACCCCCCCTCTGCACCTTGGTGCCCCCCTTTGTTACCCGGTAGGGCCCCCTTTGTTAGCCAGGTATTTTCCCCCCTTGTTGCGGAGGGGCCCCCCATTGTTGCCGGGGTAGTGCCCCATTGTTTGCCAGGTATGCCCCCATTGTTTGCCAGGTAGTCCCCCATTTTTTGCCAGGTATGCCCCATTGTTCCCAGGTAGTGCCCCCTCTTTTTTCCAGGTAGAGCCCCCCTCTTTGTCAGGTAGATGCCCCCCTGTTGAGGATGCCCCCTTTGTTGCCATGTAGTGCCCCTTGTTGCCAGGTAGGCCCCTCTGTTCCAGGTAGTCCCCCCATTGTTGCCAGGTAGTGCCCCTTGTTGCCAGGTATCCCCCCATTGTTCCCGGGGCAGAGCCCCCCATATAGCTAATAAAATAAAAAAATAAATCACTTACTCCCCACCCCTGAGCAGGCGCTCCGGACGTTTCCCCTCAGGGCGCGGGGGAAGTGGGAGCAGCCGCGTAAACGCCTCTGCACCGGTGCCCTTTCCCCCTGCCCCGCTGACCTGTATTGCGGGCACCCCCGGCGCCGGACATCGGGGGGGAGGAGGGAGGAGGGAGCGACCCTTTTTTCCTCCCTCCCCCCTGCCCGAGATCCTGTAGGGCGGCCCGGGGGCCAGAGAGGCACTAGCGCTCTCTGTGCCGGGGCCCTTTTAAAGAACCCCGCCGAGCAGGCGGGGGAGGAATGCCAACTCCCCGGGAGGGGAGAGGGGCCCCCAAATAGGGACCCCCCCGGAAAAAAGGGGAGAGTTGGCTGTATGTATAATCTCCTGACCCCTAATTTTCTGTGCCCTGATCCCTCCTGTCCCCCCTATTACCTGCCTGACCCCCTTATATACCTGCTGGTCCCCCCTGATACCTGTCTTCCCCCTTTTACCTGCCTTCCCCCTATAACCTTTTTCCCCCCTATTACCTGCCTCCCCCCCATTACTCCCTCAGTCCCCTATATTATATCCCTCCCTGAGAGTGCCCCATATATATACCTGCCAAGTGACCCTATATTATATCCCCTGCTTGAGAGTGACCTTATCTAGTCCCGGGGAAGTTCATTATCTTATATGCTGAAAAGGAGTACCCTAATTATATACCTGCTGAGAGTAACCTATATCTATCCCTGCCTAGAGTGACCCTTATTATTGTGACACCTCCAGCCTTGGCCCCCATCTTGGTTGGCCCGGGGGGGTATCGCTCGCAGGATGCCGCTTTTGTAAAAGGATGGCACCCGACAAAGGCTTCCCTTTAAAACGGCCCCAACCAGCTTTATTGAGGCACAGTATATAAAAGAAAAACATACATAAACAAAACCTCAGGTTGGCCACTAACTAAATGTTAAAGAGTCCCCCCTTCACATTTAAAGGACCTACGTCCGTCTCACCAAAACCCCCTTTTCTCCCAGTCTCCCACTGGGTTTCCGGCTTCTTCCAAGCCTCTGGGGGCCCAGAGCCCTTGTCTTCAGTCCGTGCGCTCCATTTTTGGCAGAAACCCACCCCCCCCGATCTCCGTCGTAGGGGGCCCTTTAAAATAGGTGCCCAGAGTCCCCAATACCTGGGTGGAACCAAAAGCCGGGAAGGGGAAAAACCACCCCCCATCTGCATTTTCCGGGGGAAGGGCCCAGCCCTTAATGGCTGAACATTAGCCGTGCTAGGTATAAGGGTCAGCACCCTAATCTGCGACCACAATACCTGGTTCCCCCCCACCGGACCGGCTCTCGGTGGCAGTAGCCACCATGGCAGAACCATGCGACCACCAAGGTCGCACCGTGACTTTCCCTCCCCTCTGATAAAGGCCCAGGACTTCATCCCCCCTGCAAACCCTTCCTCCGGGGTAAAGCTCCAAATTGGGGCAACATCTTCCTAATCCTCGGGGCAAGACAACTTTTTTCACGTACAACTCAGCTGGGCTCAAGACCATTCATGCTAAAATGGGGCACTGCCCGGCATAGCCCTTTCTATAATGGAAACCACGCATATGGCTCTGCCACCTTGAAGTCCTCCCTTTCATCCGCATGCTGACATTCAAGGCAAATTGAAAACAAAATATCAGTGCTATAACCTACTCCTTTTTCCTCAAAAAAGGGCCCTTTCTTAGTGACCATAAATGGATAACTTCTTGGGCTAGGATCCATGTGGCCCCCAAAATATGCATGCTAGAAGTGCGGGGTTTCCCCACGCCAACATTACCTGGCATTTCATGTCCAGGGGGACACTTTCCCCCTGTTCACACCTCTCATTGGCTTTTTTCTAGCGCGAATCCCGCAGCAACGTGTGGAATTTTCTTTCACTTTTTCCTGTAAAAACCCCAAAGGGGGAAAACTTCTATAAATCTAGTTATATCTTGGGCACTCTAGAACCCCCTTCATATAGGAAACCCTTCGTTTACCTCACTTTTTACTGGGGTTTTCCCTTTACCATCTAGGGCCCAACATACTGCCCGCCCCTCACTACCCTGAGAAACCCCCTTTGGGGGGTGTAGCAGCTCACTTTTTATCACTACCATTGCTACAGCCTTGGACAACGCGTAGAAGCTACTGAAAAAAGCAACCCTTGAGCACATGCCCCTCCCTGCACTGCAGATCCCAGATGACCATTCTCTTTTCCCTGCAGGTCCAATCTGGTTTTCTATCCAGATCCACTTCTCTGAAAATAACCCTCCCTCGGGGGCGGGCACACAAATTCTGCCTTGGCACAGTTTAAAAAATTTTTGCACAGATTTTTCATCTTCCCATCTCAAAATCAGCATATCATAAACGAAGCACTGACACATTCCCCGCATCCATTCCCACACTAAAATGGACTCTTCACTGAGTGTTTGTTTCCCATGTCAATAACCACCCCATCACACTCCTACCCCACTACAGGACAGAGCCCTCTACCCAAAGGTTTGTTTCTCCCTTCCAGGCAATGCATTGCCGTGTTCACCCAGGCAACTCAATCCCCTTTTTTCCCCACCACAGAGCACCCCCTGTTTGCTACGGTGACCACATTAGCCCCGCGGGCAACTGAAATTTAATAGCACAATTCTTAGGATTGCTATCAACCCAAAACATCCCACATGCCCATTGTCATTTCCAGCCACAAGCCTGGGGGCGCCCTTTTTAATTGCATTTCCCTTTCACATACAACAGTGCGCTGGGTCCTGGTACACAATTTACGCTGGTTCCATCACAGACACGACACCGTGCTATTTGGGATTGCTTCCCCTATGCCTCTGGGGGCCAAAAACCAGAGCAATCCCCCTCTCCCCCGCCCCTCTAGCGCTTGTTCCAGGGGGATGCGTATTTGGAGTGACTTTGTGATACAGCTAAATCCCCCTGCCCGGTGTGACATAGCTGTTGGTTACTGACTTTAACCCATTATTACTTTGTAATAGGCCAGCATTTAACCACGGGAAGAAACCACTGGAATTGTCCCCCCCCCGGGAAAACCCAGCAGGTACATACTGATTCCTCAGACTTACGAGCCCTTTTTCACTGTCTCATTACCCTAGGACCTTCTCAAGGCCGGGCATGGTTTTTGGGCCTCCATTTTTAAACCCCCCGGTGACCCACACATCCGGGATTTGATAGACATCTCAAAACCCGTTTATATAAACAAAACAGCTTCCCCGGGTCTGATGTTTGGCTCATTGGACCCCCCTTTTCTGTCCATGTCAGCCAGGGGGGGCTCCAGACACCTGTGACCCCGGGGCTTGGGGCTGAAACCCTCTCGGTTCCCCGGGGGCAGTCGGGAGACATTCTGTGTTATGGGACCTCCAACACGGCTCCCCGTGGGGGGTGGTAGCAGGCTCCTGCTGACGAATGTGGTTGCCCCGGGGAACGGCGCCCCGGCCCTTCACTCGGGCCCCTCCAGAGGGGCGCACGCTTTCCTACTACAAGGCCTCCTGGCCAAGGAAACCCCCTGCAGTCGTCGGTTGGGTTTTCCGGCAACGGGTTTCCCCACTTCTGGCTTTGCATCCCTTTGCAAAACACATCCTTGTTAACCCCAAGAATTGTCAAATCTGCCCTTTATTTGGGGTGTCTCTGGTTCCCACGACAGCACAATTTCCCCCCCCGGGGTTTTTTCCGTCGATAGGGTGCCAGGACTCCGCCCACTGCTCTGTGGGTAGCTTTTCCCTGAGGCTACTTTCCAAAAGCTCAAGGAAGACCTCCCATCTTCCCCTGCGGGAAACTCCCACATTCCCCCCCCCCCGCAACCCCCACTTTGGGGGCCCCAAGTCCTCCCACAGACTTTATTGTGACACAGCCTCTTGCCGGTCTTCAGGTGCCCCGGGCCTTAAAAAGGGTCTCTTCTGGCCGCTTCAAGCTCTGCCCCGGGTTTTTTTTATCACGAGCTGCTGGGGGCATGCGCTTGCCCCCAAATTTTTCCCTCTCCCGCTGCGGGGAAACATCTGCACTAATTGGGGGAGCAGCCCTCCATGGCAAAGCAAAAAAAAAAAAAAAAAAAATTTTTTTTTTTTCCCAAAAAACCCCAGTAACATTCTTAATGCAACCCCTTCGTGCCAACACTTCACCCCTTCGGTTGTCCAATTTTTCCCCATCCCCACCAAAATGTGACACCCCACATGCCTTTGGCCCCCATCTTTGGCCCGGCCCGGGGTTTCAGCTCCAGGGTCGCCGTCTTTTTTAACGGGGCATACCACACAGGTCTTCCGTTTTAAAAAGGCCTCAACCAGCTTTTTGAGGCACAGTATTAGAAAAAAACATACATAAATCAAAACCCCACCGTCTGGGGCCACTAACTACAATGTGTAAAGAGTCCCTCTCTACATTTTAACAGACCTAACTCCATCTCACCGAAACCTTTTCTCCAGTCTCCCACGGTTCCGGGTTTCCCCGCCTCTGGGGCCAAACCTCTGTCTCCGCTCCCGGCTGCTCCAGGGGTTTGGGAGCAACCACGCCCCCCGATCTCCCGTGTAAAGGGTTTAAAAGGGTCCAATCACCCAATCCCCGGCTGGAACCAAAAAACCTGGAACGTGGGGGAAAAACCACCCACCCATCTCATTGTTCCCGGGGAAGGCCACCCTTAAAGGCTGAACATTACCTGTAGGTATAAGGTCACACCCTTTTTTGCTGACAGCAATACCTGGTTCCCCACCCAGACAGGCTCCGGGGGCAGTACGCCACCTAGTGGAGAACCATGCACCACCTAAGTCGCACCGTGACACTATAACCGCCTGAGATGAACTAATCTATATCCCCGCCTAACGGACCCTATATTTTATACCTTCGACGTGACCCTATTCATATACCCGCCGACATTGACCCTATACTATATACCCGACTGAATGACCCATATCTATATACCGCCCAGTGACCGTATATTTAATAACGCCTAATGACCCTTTATCTATATACCCCCTGACATTTACCCATATCATATACATCCTAAAAAGGGGCCCCATACCCTACCTAACTGGGGACTTACATACCTTAAAAGGGGGTTTTTGGGGAAAAGTGAGGATTCTAAGATATTTGTGTCCAAATCTGCAGGGGTTATTGGCCCGGGGCAAATCCATGAAGGGGTGAACCGGATGGAAAGAAAAGGGGAAAAGGGAAAGACGCTATAGAAAGACGTTCCTGTGATCACTAAATGTAAAATGCAGTTTAATCACTTATATGTCGAAGAGCGTCTACATACAACTATATCCCCATCTGGTCCTGTATGGGGGTAATAATGCTGTAAGGGCCCGTGAAGCTGATAGTCACATGGGGGGTTGCGTTTTTTCGGGTCTGGCAGGGTTTTTTATCTTTTGTAGTAATAGTTTTGGGGTTTGGGTTTTGTAGAGTGTTTTTAGTAAAAACTTTGTTGTTTTTTTTTCTCCATGTTAGGTGTATGTTTTGGTGACTGTTTAGGGGGATTTTCATAGGATTAGGGTTTTTGAAAAAATAAATTTTCATCTAAATTTTTAAGTGCAGTGATGCGAGGGATGGCGGAGCTATGTGGAATAGCAGAAAACTAGGACAGGGAAAGAATTTTTCTCGTAAAAACAATCATGCCGCAGTTCCAAGGGGGACGAAAAAAGCTGGTGAACTCAGCCCTACTGAGCAAAATGTAACACACAGGGCCCGGGCCCCAGATGTTTTAGAACCCTAGCAACGCCTCTGGTTTTCCCCTTCTTTTCATCTGTCAGAAGGAATGGGAAGGATCCGTATTGTCTAGCCAAAAGCAGGAGTGGATACAGAACACAGAAGACATGCAAATATCCCATTTACTGGTCATCTTTGTTTTGGATCAACTCTTGTTTGTTTTTAGCCTTAGCAATACTGATGGATTATTGGCTGATTGAAAGCGGACAACGGATGAAAGGAAGGGCAAAATGATCAGAGACGTCAATGCAAAATTACTGCAGACACCCTCTCCACTCATTCGTTGGGGCCTCTACATGTATCAACTTTTAACAGAATAGGTTTTGTCATATTCTGTGATGGTTTAAAGTTCTGGCCTCATGGAGTGACCCCTGCTGTGACGTCTCCTTACTGTGCTGCGATCTGTGGTGGCTCCAGTAACCTACCACTGTGTTCTTTGACGCTATGGTAGGATCTTAGCCCTCAGCTTGTTTTTTTCCAGCTGGCGCTGCCATGACTTTATCAGGCTGCATTCCCGCTTCAATTTTTTTGGTCAGTTTTGCCCCTGTAAGTGCCCAGGGAATCTTAGAGTGAAGCGATTCTAATAGTGATGGCTGTCATCTGCGTGTCATACTAAAACACAGCATTGTATGAAGACCAATCCAAGCTCCCTCTGCATATTTGAGCATGGTACATTGTTCTACAGCACCCTACAGGCTCTCTGCAGCCAGGAAATAGCTGTTTTTTAGCACAATTGCGTTGCAAATTTATTTGGGTCGGAACTAATTTTGTCGGAAAATTTGGCGAACTCTGCAAATAGAATTTTTGAGAAATTCGCCCATCTCTATGTAAAGTGTGCCCGAATGTATGAACCTGTCATAAATGTGCCATGTGGTATGCCTTGCATCTTAGGCGCATAACTAAGGCATTTAATATATTTTAGGCATATAACATATCTTAGGTGCATAACTTAGGCGTATAATATATCTTAGGCATATAGCATAACTTAGGCGCATAACTTATGCGTATAATATATCTTAGGCATATAGCATAACTTAGGCGCATAACTTATGCGTATAATATATCTTAGGCGTATAGCATATTTTAGGTGTATAATTTAGGCGCATTCAAATGTGTCATATCTGGCGCAAACTGCGCCTAGTTGTGGTGTACGAAAGTTCATACATATATAGAATATGGCTATAGCAGTTTTTTGGCACAAAATACACCAAAAAATGACAAAGCCCAATTCTGATATGTCGCTCTATGCCTTTGTATCCTGCACAAAACAAGACCCATGGTTGAAGAAATTGTAAGACTAGATCAGCCTCTGGTTTAACATTGGATTGTATTTATTTTAGATTAGTAAAGATTTGTCTTATTTTTCATCTTTGTGTCTGTATTTACTACAGTTGTAGAAATGAATGTTGTTTCTGAGCTTCACAAATGCACTATTTAAATAAAAACTCGGAAATGAGAATGCTCTTGTTTAGAAGCTGGCATGAGGAGGTGATGTAAGTGTAACTATTTACATAACAACTCCATTACTATCTGTACAGTACAAATGAGGATCCCACCGTGAATGTTAATTTATTTCACAGGGTGAGTGACCACAATGACAACATCGATGATCTCTTAGCCTTGTTAACTTCCAACTTGCAAGACTGGTATTGGTTGTTGCTCTATTTTTTCTTTTGCTGCACATTTTATTAACTCTTTGAACTACGATAAACCCAACGTGGAAGGAAGAATAACAAATCTTGAAGCTACTGTAGAACTTCTTTGTGAATAACACCTACAGTGCTTTCAGTCAGATCCATTCTCTCTGACATTGCTTTATGTCTCTCCTTTCATTTGTGAAAGGAGGTAATTTTAATGTATTAACCTCGGACACTGATAAATTATTTGTGTTGTGCTTTGGTCGGATATACAGTAGAGAGTTTCATGTATGAAGTATACCAAACGCTTGTTTCTGTACATTCATATTATAAGTAACCTTTAAAAACAGAAAGAATCTAATAGGAATAAAACACGTTTTCATTTCTTTTATACCTTTATGCTTACAATTAAAATATAAAGTTCTTTCTCAGTTTTCTATGTGATGTCTCCCCTTACTTTATTCTTACTCAAGTGCTTGTTCCTGCTAACACCTCCTTTGGACTGTCTTTTTTTATTCAAAAGCACATGATTATTTTGTACTATTTTCATTCTTCCTGAGTGGATAATGACACCATCTGAAATCTCAAATACTTTGTGATGTGAGCAAGAATAAGAATGCAATTGTCCCATAGTTTTGGGGTTTAGTTTTTCTTGGAGTTTCCACCATACAGTTATCTGTATTCTGTGGGTCAGTAAGTATATAAGGGCCAAAAAATACCAACACATGTCACCTCTATATAGTGACTAATACCACTATTATGTTACTGACCAAAACATTATACAAAGACCAATATAACCAAATAACAGCACTATACAAAGACCAAATAATACCCCACATACGACTACCATATAGTGACTGATACCATCATACTGTTACTCTTCAAACAAATATACCAATACCAATATTACAAATAACAACAATATACAGAACCAAATAATATTGCAACATATCACTACCACATATCAGAACCATAAAGCAAATGAATAATGCCACCATAGTGTTGCTGAATATAAACCATTAGGGCTTGTTCACACGACGTTTTTGTGATCCGTTTTACGGATCCGTTTTACGGATCCGCAAAACGGATCTAACAATTGTCAGTGTGATTAACATTAAGTTCAATGGCAAAAGCGCATCGCTGTTCTCACGGGGGATCGGCGATGCGCTTTTGAGGGCTCTCCTGCCTGCGCTTTTCGATCCGCTTTTAAAAATTGACCCTGTCAATTCTTTTTGCAGTTTACGCAAGTGAAAGCCCATAGGAGATAATGGAGTGCGCTTTGGCACCTGTCCAAAAGCGCTCCACACTCCGGGTACATATCACCTGTGCTTTGCATCCTGAAAGCGGATGCGAAAAGCGCAGTGAGCGGCTGGACGGGGATCGCAGGTGAGCGGGGCAGGAGACACTGCAGCGGCTGAGGCTGGAGCGAGGTGCGGGCTGATCAGCTGCTGGAGCGAGGTGCGGGTGAGGTGCGGGCTGATCAGCTGCTGGAGCGAGGTGCGGGCGAGGTGCGGGCGGACAGCTGCTGGAGCGAGGGGGCGGGCCAGGTGCGGGCGATCAGGGTGCTGGAGCGAGGGGGCGGGAGAGGTGCGGGCTGATCAGCTGCTGGGGCGAGGTGCGGGCTGATCAGCTGTTGGAGCGAGGTGCGGGCTGATCAGCTGTTGGAGCGAGATGCGGGCTGCTCAGCTGCTCGCGCGAGGTGCGGGCGGAGCAGCTGCTGGAGCGAGGTGCAGGTGAGGTGCGGGCTGATCAGCTGCTGGAGCGAGGTGCGGGTGAGGTGCGGGCTGATCAGCTGCTGGAGCGAGGTGCAGGTGAGGTGCGGGCTGATCAGCTGCTGGAGCGAGGTGCGGGTGAGGTGCGGGCTGATCAGCTGCTGGAGCGAGGTGGGGGTGAGGTGGGGGCTGATCAGCTGCTGGCGGGAGGTGCGGGATGATCAGCTGCTGGAGCGAGGTGCGGGTGAGGTGCGGGCTGATCAGCTGCTGGGGCGAGGTGCGGGGTGAGGTGCGGGCTGATCAGCTGCTGGGGCGAGGTGCGGGCTGATCAGCTGCTGGGGCGCGGTGCGGGCTGATCAGCTGCTGGAGCGAGGTGCGGGCTGATCCGCTGCTGGGGCGAGGTGCGGGTGTGGTGCGGGCTGATCAGCTGCGGGGGCGAGGTGCGGGCTGATCAGCTGCTGGGGCGAGGTGGGGGCTGATCAGCTGCTGGAGCGAGGCGCGGGTGAGGTGCGGGCTGATCAGCTGCTGGAGCGAGGTACGGGTGAGGTGCGGGCTGATCAGCTGCTGGAGCGAGGTGCGGGTGAGGTGCGGGCTGATCAGCTGCTGGAGCGAGGTGCGGGTGAGGTGCGGGCTGATCAGCTGCTGGAGCGAGGTGCGGGCTGATCAGCTGCTGGAGCGAGGTGCGGGCTGATCAGCTGCTGGAGCGAGGTGCGGGCTGATCAGCTGCTGGAGCGAGGTGCGGGCTGATCAGCTGCTGGAGCGAGGTGAGAGAGAGAGGGAGACTCACTCTGTTCTGAAAACGCATCCGGAAAGCGGATGCGTAAAACGCAAGTGAAAAAGCATTGAAAACGGATCCAACTAAAGTATCAACTGCTGCGTTTTGCGGATCCGCTTTCTGGATGCGCTTTTCAACTGTCAAAAACGGATCCGTAAAAAGGATCCAAAACGCCGTGTGAACAAGCCCTTACACTAAAACCAATATTATTGACATAAAGTGACCATGCAGTGGTACATACCAGTTGTACACAGTGTGATAAGTGATTATAGTGCAGTTACATCCAGGGACTCACAGGTGATGTCTTCCATGACTGGAGTCGTTAACTTTCCCATTTCTTCACCATCCAATCCAGATCTCCATGACAACTTCTCCCAGCCAGGCAGCGGCACAGGCAGTTACTTCACTTCATAGCACAGAGGTACACGTCGGTAGTCAGTGAGGCAGGAAGCAGATTGCTCTCTGGTCCGCCATACTTTTCAACTACATCTGCATCATGAGGATGCATATAATTGAGTTACTCAGTGTGGTAGAAAGAACAGGCCAGTTGCAGCGGGCCCTCCTTGTTTCAATGTTTGCCTGGGCACAGTATTACCCTAAGGCCGACTCTGCTGGGCCTGTCTGGTAAGAAACTTGATTTATCTCCTTCCACTACAGTGATACCTTGGGCAGTGGAAACAGCTGCAAGCCACTGTATTACCATGGTGATGTGCAGCCCTTGAAGAATTCAAGCTTACAGGTCTCACCATCTCACCTGCAGATAAAAGTACTTTGTTACTATTTAACTCTGGATTAGGCTTTTGTCTGTAATTATTGTCCTGCTCCTGGCACTGATATCTGGTCTGTCCTCTGATTATATCCACTGGTTTGTCCTATCCTGACCACTTTCCTAGTGACAGCCATTGCCTCTATTTCTGACTATGCTATTCTTGAAATATTTGTCTAATGAATCATATGTATATGGACCTCTAAATCTCCTCCAACAGCAGATATCAGGAAAGAAGGATCAGGCATGTGGGATTTGAATATGTTTGATCCTTTGTTCCTGCAAGAAATAGCTACTTGACAGAGGTATCTGGCAATAGCTTTCTTCCCTTTCATCATTTAAAGGGAACCTGTCACATAGATTATGCCCCCCTTGCTGAGGACAGCACAAGCTAGTGTCAGACATGCTGTTTCCAGTGCTGTTTTTTTTTAATAAATAGTGGCCGTGTCAGAATCTTCTTTAAGAACAACTTATTTTATTTATATCAAAACTTGTAAAAGGATTTTTCTCCACACTTAGAAATTCAATAGACTTTACATCACACATATAATTCACACTGGTATTCACCAAACCTAAATAATTGCAATGTATCCCTCCACACAGCATTCCTAGCAAAGAGAAGCTCAACATTCAGAGACTTGCTTAGAAATAATCATTGGTAGCAGACACCACAGTAGCTCTCACAGTCCCGGAGGTCGGCATAAGCCTAGTCTCTCCTATATCAGGTGAGTGCAAACACTACGAGGTTCACCTATGACAGGTTTTCAGAATGATTCATCAACTCGGTGTCTCTAGCACAGGTGTGAGAAAGGGGGCGTGTCCTTGTGTGCTGGACGGACTGCAAGCCGCAGTTTGCTGCTGGAAATCTCCACAGCGTTACCAATTTCCCTGTGCAAGAGATGACGGGCTAATGCCGATAACAAGAGACTCTGACACCGGATGCAATGCGCTGAACTGTCGGTAACTATATATTGTTGGTTAAACTAAGTTCAATCCTGGTGGCTCCCTGTGCTAGAGACGCCGAGTTGATGTATCGTTCTGAACACCTGTCACAGGTGAACCTCATAGCATTTGCACTCACCTGATATAGGAGAGACAAGCCTTTTGCCGACCTCCAGGACTGTGAGAGCTACTGTGGTGTCTGCTACCAATGATTATTTCTAAGCAAGTCTCTAAATGTTGAGCTTCTCTTTGCTAGGAACGCTGTGTGGAGGGATACATTCCAAATATTTAAGTCTGGTGAATACCAGCGTGAATTATATGTGTGATGTAAAGTCTACTGAATTTCTAAGTGTGGAGAAAAATCCTTTTACAAGTTTTGATATAAATAAAATAAGTTGTTCTTAAAGAAAATTCCGACACGGCCACTAGTTCTTAAAAAAAAAAAGTGAATTTATCCCAGGTGGGGTCTTGGAAGGGCCGTTGAGAAATTTTGAGTACATAGTGCTTTAAATAGAAATTACATGAGTTTCCAGTGCTGTGTATTCTGTAAGATGCTGGAGTTTTCGTGTATTTACTGTTCAAATCTGCAGTTTTCAGCCAGAAGAGTCATTCGAAGAGTCATTCAAAGAGTCAGTTTTTTTCAAACCCCGCCCATCTGAAGCTAGCCCCTCTCACAGCAACTGACAAACTTTTTCTTTGAATAGGTAGAAACATGTGAATAACTGTCAGTGGGTGGGGCTAGCCTTTGGTGTGTGGGGCTAACACACTCATGAATAAGATTTGAGGGGTAAATGCTCTAAAACTACAGCATCTTACAGAATAAGGGGCACAGTGCTGGAAACAGTATGTCTGTCACTAGCTGCCCTCAGAAAGGAGGGCATAACCTGTGTGACAGGTTCCCTTTAAGCAACTATGCATCTTTGGACAAGTTGAGCATGTATTACTATAGTGTTAGGAGAAAAAGCTGTTATCCAATGGAGTCTTTAGCTGATAGCTATTTCATGTGAAAGGCCTAATTAAGAGTAAGCATAGATTGGTAAGTTGGATTTCTGAAGTACTACTGGTTCTCTAGGCATAAGATACCTAGTGTGTTTAACAGTCACATCTACTCCTCCTCAGTAGAAATAAAATGCATTTTCAGGGATGAATGTTAATGAGAATACTGGCCATCTTAAAGATCTGGTGACCTACAAATAATTTATGTCTATCTTAATGGAGTTTTCTAACAAAATGTAGATAAGGGTAAATAAAGACTATTACAAATACATTGCTGTTGCAGTTTTGCTTGATTCTAGAAATAGAAGAGATCTTATCTTGTGCTTGTGTACACAAGCTTCCTTAGGTTACTGACCATCTCTCTCCTCTCGTTGCTCCAGCTTTCCTGTCTGACCTGCTGTGGCTTATAACACAGGAGCTTGTTTATCTATTATTTAATTCATGACAAACTTTAACCCTTTATAGATCTGTAGTCTTTTGCTTTACTGTTTACACCCTTCTGTTAGCAATGTCCCTGTAACAGGCTCAGCTATGAACAGCAGAGATGATATGCCAATGAGGAAGTGAACCTGAAGCTGGCTGTGGCTCTGTGAAACAGAACGGTGAGATAAACCCTTTAAAGAGGACCTTTTCTGACATGTCTATTTAATAAATAGTAGTATTCCCCATGAAATAACAACTCTAAAGCTTATTTCCATATATTTCTATGCTGTGTGATCCCTTTGGGGTTAAGAATTGGAAAGTTTTCCTGCTCAACATTGTCAATTGCTCAATAATTGCCAACAGAATCAATGTATGCAGGAACTCCTCACAAAACCGGAACGATAAGGCCTCGTTCACACGGCTTATTCTGGACCTGATTGGAGCCGTATTGCGTGCCGTATTTGCGCTGCAGTATGGCTCCAATACGTCCCAGTAACTACGGTAATCCACAGTTCTCATAGAGAAGTGTGGATTACGTCCCTTCTCCCCACTCGGCGAATCCGCCGAGGGGGGAGAAAGTGACATGCACATTATTTACGGCGTGTACGCGCCGTGAATAATGAGTGTCTATGGGGCCGGCATGCTGCCGGCCCCCCGCCCCCCTGCACAGCTGCCGGCGTAATTGCGGGCCGATATCCGTCCCCGCAATTACGTCAGCAATAAACCGTGTGAACATTGCCTTACACTCATCTGATTGATTCAGTAATAGATTTCTAGAAGGACTAACAGAAAAAAGTGCAGCACGGAGGTATAAGAGAAGATGCTCCAGAATTGTAATTTCACAGGTATCTTCATGAGACAACTCCTTTAACTCCTTAATGACCACCCGTTGACTATAGATAGCGTTCGCGAAGGTCGTTAATCTGCAGATAAAGGAGTTTTGCGGTTCCTAGCGCAGCTGCGGCGCTAGGAACAGAGCTGTGTTAAAACCATGTCTGAAGAAGAGAGCTAGTACTCTTGAAAGCTTACCATCAAATGTACTCAGCCTCTAAAAGGTATCGCCTGATTTCTTTACTCTTCTAAAAGAGAGACTGTAACCTGCCATTTCTGTTTTGTAAATTATGTTCAGTAAAAAAGTACAACATATAAAGTACACAAGTGTTTGGTTGTTCTCTAAATTGCACCAACATCACGTACAAACCAACACCAGACATCAATACAATAGGAGTGCGACAGGGGGTCCTAGACTGCCGCCAAATGTGCAAACCCTTCCACTAACATTTGTGGTAGACAAGGGGTAAATGTTTAGGGTTCTAGTATCCACTCCAGCCACTGTGACTACACTTACTATGGTTTGTGGAACTACAAGTCTGAGCTGGCCCCATCATAACATATATGGCCTTTTCCTGTGGCAGGACATCGCAATTAGGAGGTGAACACTCTAAATGGTAATGTGAGGAAAAGTTACATGCAGGCTCGGACTGGCCCGCCGGGGAGTCGGTGGATCCTCTGTGGGCCCCAAGCTCCTGTGGGCTCCGAAGGTAATGCCGCCATTAGCCGGGGCCCAGTCGCCGCATCCTGCCTCGATTCCTGGGGGCCCTGTGTCCTCGATTCCCGGGGCTGCGCGGTGTCAGCGGAGCAGAGAGCTGCTGGCGCTCCGCTATTCACCCTGTTAGGCCGAAGGTGTTAGGCCTTAAGCCTACCAGGTGCTGGCCTCTAATGGTGATGTAGAAGCCTGGTGTAGGCGGCACGATGTTATGATATCATGCGCCACCTACGCTGGACTTCTAGAAGCCATCCGTCCTGCTGCTGGTCGCGTCCGGGAGCGGAGAAAGGTGAGTTGTTTATTTTTTATGAGAAATGTGGCCCTAAATACTGCCTATATACTATCTAAAGGGAGCCCTAATTGCCTGTTTACTATCTAAAGGGAGACCTAATTGCCTATATACTATCTAAAAGGAGCCCTAGTTGCCTGTATACTATCTAAAGGGAGCCCTAATTGCCTGTATACTATCTAAAGGGAGCCCTAATTGCCTGTATACTATCTAAAGGGAGCCCTAATTGCCTCTATACTATCTAAAAGGAGCCCTAATTGCCTGCACAATATCTAAAGTGGGCCCTAACTGTCTGCAAACTACCTAAAGGGGACCCTAACTACCTGCAGCCTATGTAACTGGGGCTCTAACAATGTACAGCTTACCTAACCGGGGCCCACTGCCTACAGCCTAACTAACTGGGACTCACCAACACCTACCTACAGCCTACCTAACTGAGGCCCACCAACGTAACTGGAGCCTATCAATTTACCTAACTGGGGCCTACTCATAGGTGTAACTTTAGGGGGGTACGTAGGGGACTGGTCCCCCCCCACTTTTTTCTAGGTTGTGGACGTTCCCACACACTTTTTAACCACTTAAATAAAAGATAATTCATATGAAAGCATGAGAATAAGTGGGGAGAGCAGAGCACAGAGGAGGAAGAAGTTGTGAATCCTTTGCCTCCTATATTTCTGTGCATCTTGGGGGGACAGAGTAAGCAGCAGCCTCAAGTGTCAGTGCAGAGTGGGAGTAGCACAGATTGGTAGAGCAGGAGTCAGCAGGGGCTGCTTCACCAATCAGAATGCTGATCACAGTCCAGCACACTCTGTATCTGGGGCTGGGTAGGTATCTTTTCCTCTTCTCATATACCACTTCCCTTATCAGAGAAGCTCTTGCTGAATGCCAACTGCACCAGACTACAGGACACAGGTAATTAGGGGACAAGGGTGCAGGGTGTTGTGTGTGCATGTGAGTAGGGTATGTACTGTATATGTGAGATGTGTATATACTGTACAGCTATGTGTCTAGCCATGTCACATCTTTCCTGCATTATGCGCCGGGGATAATGAAAGTGAATGGGGCCGGTCCCACAGCATTTTGGAAGTGTGGACTGGCCAACACTTACTTCTAAAACACATGGCATAAAGCAGAGCGCACAGTATGCCCCGCTATATGCCCTGTGAACATACCTTAACGGTACATTCATGCAGAAGATATGAATGCCGATTCTGGGGCGGATTCAGTGATGGATCTGTCTCGGAACCGGTGTTCAATCTGGCAGGAAACTGATTTGCATTATACCCTATGTAAAATCAATGTCGTTGTTTAGATGACACTGATTTTATTTGAGTATTTTCGGTGCGAACTGTCAACGCCTACAAAGAATTCTTCAAGGTGTTTTATGCACTAACAGCGCTAATGGATAGGAGGGAGAAATCTGCCTTAGGCAGTCTGGGTCGTTTGCTCGTCAAAATTCTGCGTTTGCAACAAGCCAACGACACTGTTAGTGCCGAAAAACCCTCATGTGAACCGACCCCAAGTGTGTAGTGTGTCTGTGTTTAATATATGTATATATACACACACAATTTCCGGGGTACCTTGTCTAATGTAGTCTCTGGGGTACAGTGTATAATGTAATAATCTCTGGGGTATGGTGTAATATAATCTCTGTTGTACAGTATGTAATGTAGTAATCTCTGAGATACGGTGTGTAATGTTACCTCTGGGGTACAGTGTGTAATGTAATCTCTGGGGTACTGTGAATAATGAAGTAATATCTGGGGTATGATGTCTAAACTAATCTCTAGGGTATAGTGGGTAATGTAGTAATCTTTAGGGTACAGTGATTAATGTAATAATTGGTGTATGGTGTGTAATGTAGTAATTTCTGGGGTAAGGTGTGTAATGTAATCTCTGGGGTACAGTGTGTAATGTAATCTCTTGTGTATGGTGTGTAATGTGATCTCTGGGCTATGGTGTGTAATGTAATCTCTGGGATATGGTGTGATGTAATCTCTGGAGTACAGTGAGTAATGTTATTCATTTCTAGGGTTCAGTGTGTAATATAATACATTTTTGGGGTATAATTAATTATATTATGTCTTGAGTACAATGTGCAATTCATTTCTAAGGTGCAGTTACTAATGTAATTTCTGTGGCTGCCATGTGCCACTTCTGGGGTGATGTAATTTTTGGTGTATGGTATGCAATAAAATTAATTTTGGGATACATTATGTAACATAAGTGACTCCTAGGGGTATAGCGAGATTGGGTTCTTTTATTTGACTCATTCTGTTGTGTGTATTACAAATTTATTGGAGTAGTGACAGGGCAATGGAGGGTTAAGCGAAATGTCCTGCATTGCACAACATTTTTTATTTCCATCTAGAGGGGTAATATTGTCGGTGGGCTGGTTCGGCTTCATTGCTTTTTCGGATTCACTGCTTTTTAGCCCCAGTCCGGCTCTAAACTTCAGTAATTAGAGAGCCATTCATAACCTTAGGGATTGCACCGAAAGTGTTTGCCATAAGGACTCCTCCCGGACCTGCTGGGGGAGCTCACAGCATTCCCTCAGACCTCCTAGTGGGGTTAGAGGGGGCTATTTCACTGCAGGGAGAAGAGCGGAGAGAAGAGAAGGGAGGGGAAGTGAAAGAGAAGGCGAGTGAAGAACGGAATGATGTATAGGAAGATAGAGGATAAGAGGGAAAATTGGTCCCCCCCACTTTTTGAACCAAAGTTACGCCCCTGGGCCTACTTATCTACCTGGGGGCTATTTACCTACCCACCCATGGCCTACTTACTTACCTTACTTAGCCCTTGTAGTGCCAAGAGATTAGTTGACCATCCAGAATCCATATTGTCAGTATCTCTTTGAGAATATTTGATTGTAATAGCTAGTCTTTAAGCTGTAAATTTCCTAACACTGGGTAACGATAGTGAGAAACGGTGCATATTGACACAGAGGTCTGTTATCAGGCTTTCTCACATGCCTTTGTTGTGGGAACGCTGTACCAAGTAGCCATATAGCTCTGTGCTGGTGCGAACAAATCATGTTTATGATACTACCCAGCATTGTTTAGGGAGAAAGGATGGGAATGCAGGTATTCATGGCTTATTACCAGGGGTGTTCAACATCCGGTGATAGATTTTTCCAGTGTCAGGTTAACCTCTGAAGAACTGGCCACTCGGAGGAGCCCTTATACTGGAAAAATACTGACCTGTCAGTTTGTGTAACACTTGGTTACGCAGGCATTTGTTTCAAGTGAGATATAAGCTGAGAACGTTGGCTGCGAAGTTAGAAGTATCTGGACCTGTGGGCTGTAGAGGGACGCCTCACTGCCACAGCGATGGTCCCAGGGATCTCTCTATCTTTGCTGGCCGCTTCTCCCAGCTGATGTTATGGATAGATGAAGTGTCATTCCTGGTGAAGCTTCGGCCTGTGCAAGGAGGACACCCATGCATGGTGTTGATCTCAGGATGTTTATACGATTCCTGGTGAAGTTTTGGCCTTTGCAAGGAGGACACCCGCACATGGTGTTGATCTCAGGATGTTTATATGATTCCTGATGAAGCTTTGACCCATATACAGGGGTCATGTAAGTATTTGTAATCAGAATTATACATGCTTTGCCTTTGTAATCTTTATTATGCAGAAGTATACACAATATGACACTATCTTCCTTTAGTCGTATGTAATCACTGAATTCTTCATATAATAAAGTTAATAAAGCATTTGAGGTTGCCGTCTTTAAAGCCGTATCCGACCCATTAAAATAGTTGGCAAAACAGGCCTACCAACCTATCAACTTATCCAGCGGTGGTTTACCTACTGTAAGGTGGCAACAGCAGGAAGGGTGTACAATGGAGTGTACATCCCGGCCAGTGTCCTGGCATGCACCTTTCAATGTCCAAACACATGCCCCCAAGGTAAGGAGACTTGGGGGAATGAAAGGCCAAACTTCAATAGGTGTCGACAGTTTAGACTGTCGACATATGTTTAACACGCGTAAATATGTAGTATGGCTTCAGCCATTTCCTGGGTCGGCCTTTCATTGGGAGTGAGCATAGAGCGGGGGGGGTGCTCACTTCCCATGACTCCACTCCGGGGTTTCCCGGGAGTAAAAAGTCACAGGAAAGGGGCGGGACAAAGGGGTTTAAAACCCCCTTGGTTTACCTTCAACCCTTTGGGGTGGGCCCTGCTGGAAAAACCACCGGGGTGAATTTTGCAGCCTAAACAGTAAGCTGACCTCTTTTTTAGTTAAGCCCAACGGGCGGGCGTTTTGGTTTTTTTGTGTTTGTGCTTTGGCCTTGCACTTTGTCCCTTTCTTTTGGGGCTGCTAATAAAATACAGAAGCCCTGTTTTTTTCACCTGGTTTTAACGCCCTCTGTCTCTCCCTGAAACGTGAAGTCACGACCCCAAAAACCGCAAAGCTCACACAACCTAAAGGACCTATCTGGGTGCCGGGGGCCCTTTTGTCCTTTTTGCCTAATACCGGGGGTCTTGACAAAACCTACCAAAGTAAAGGGAATTCGGGGAGCAGTCCATGGGTTTAAAATAATTTTCCATGGGGGTTATTCCCTTTCCCCCCCCCAACCCTTAAAAAACTGGGGTCTCTAAGCTATATTTTGCACCTGCTTTCCACCCCTGGGAAGTTTTTTACAGAGGTGGGAATAGGTAAAGATTTTGCTGGAAAATTTTGGGATTCTAAGATTTTTGTGTGAAAATTTTCTGCGGGGTTTATTGGTGGCCGGACAACCCTCATGGAAGTGGGGGAACAGATGGGAAAAAAAAGGGAAAAAAACACTAAAGTAAAGAAAAATGACTAAATCAGAGTGACGTCTCCTGTAATTCCCGACGCCCAGGGGTTTTTTTTGTTTCCCTAAAAATGGATCGGGTGCTTTATTCCCCTTAATTTGTGTGACCTGGGGCGGTGTCGGACTTCTATTCGTCCCCATAGGGGCGGTTTTTGTAAGTTATATCAACGTTAGTATAGTGGCAGCGTACCCCTTTCCCGGTTTTAAAAGTAAAATGCACACCTGACCCTGGATTAGAAGTTACACTTTTATTTTCCTTGCTGTTTTTTATAGGGGTTTGTTTTATTTTAAAAGATACGCGTGCGTGCCCAAAGGGGAAACGTGGGGGGGGAAATTTTTGTATGGGGGGCGGGTGGGGGAAAATGGGGGAGGATAGGGATGAAAGCATTTACCCAATGGCCCTAAATTTTTTTTAAGACTGTGACAAATGTGGGAACAGAAAAAACAGAAAATGTAGATAGAAAGACGTTTGAGATAGAAAACAAGGAACAGACAGAAAAGGTGCCCTCACTTGGTATTGCATACTAAATTTCCCACAGTCTTTTTTTTCCACACCTGTCATGTGGTAAAAGGGTTTTGCATGTATGTCCAAAAGGGCCGGTAAATTTTAAATGTACAGTACTTTAGGGTGGGCCCCCAAAAGATCAACTCCCCTGGGGGCCCCCACGCCCCCCATTCCGACTCGGGGTTAAAAATGATTTGGCAGCACCAATTAGAAAAGGTAAAAAACGCAGGGAAAGGAAGACAACAAAAGCCCATGGGGGGGGACCCAGGGGCAGAGACAGTCCCAAAAATGGGGGGGTAGGAAGGTAAGCATGATTTTTTTGTCTTATCAGAACAGCGGCACCAATTTGAAAACAAAGTTTAACCTGGACAACCTTTTAAACTCTCACAAAAGTGGGAGGTGTTTGCAAAAAAAAATTTCCCATGCCTCTTACCTTAAAGGAAAGCAATACACGCAGACAGGATATATAAAAATTTATCTTTTTGCTACATCAAAATAATATGAAATTTTTTTTTCTAGAAGCAATCTTTTCCCCATTTTTTCTACGCGTTACATTAAATAGTTTTAAACCCGAGCCAAGCTTTGGCTTTTTTTGTAGACTTGTTTTTTTTCTTTTACAAAAACGAGGTTTTAAAGGGGATCGTTAGTAGGTGAGTCATGTTTTACGCCGAGTACAATGTAATTGGTATACTTTAAATTAAATAAACCAGAGCTGGCTTCCCTGATGGGCTAAACATCTATAAGGGAAAATTTAAAATACGGGCCTGGAGTTTGCAAAAAATTTTGCAAACATTTCAAAAAAAACAAAATGATTCATATTGCGGTTTGCTCTAGTGAAGTCAATTGAATGCATTTTGTTTGTGTTTCTCTCCAAAAAAAAAATGTTTTTTTATCATTAAAGGCCCTTTTTTGCCAGGTTAATTTTAAACTGTTTTTACTTTTAACCCGGCCTTTCACTACAGAGAAAAAGTTTGGTGGGGAAAAAAATTTTAAAAAAATATATAATGTATTTGAAAAAGAGGGGGTCCCCTATCTTCCCGCCAAAAATTTAAACCCCATGGGACAGTAGCCATTAACCCAAAAAGGATTTAAAAAAGCTATGCTTTTTCCCCCCCTGCCGCTCTTTTCAAAGCTTTACTCTGTATATCTCCAATTTTCTGAACAGCTCTGTTTAACCAAACCTAATTTCCCTTTTCCCCCTTGTTTTTCAACTTTAGAAAGTGAAAGCAACTTTTTTAAAAATGGGGCCCCCAGACTGATGATTAACATTTTAAAATGTCCCCCTGGTAGGAAAAAGAACTGTTTTTTGTGGACATTTTGGATTCCCAAAGGAGGAACGAGAAATCCCCAATTTTTCTTTTTTAATTTTCAAATGCTTTTTTAAACACCATCTTTTTTTTTTTTGCACTGCTTACAGCCAAATTCATTGTAAAAATTTCCCGGGAAAAAAAGGTTTAATTCAAAAAAGAGGGGCTTTTAAACACCTTTAACTGGGGCCCAGCAGCTGGCTATCCGCTAGATCAATTTTTTAAGGGAATTGGTTTTGGAGTCACTTTTTTTTTTGGGCCATTGCAGTTCTCCTAATAAAGCAAAATGCAGAGGGGAATGAATTTTCACAAAGTACTTCTTTTTAAAACCCCAAGTTATTTGGACCCCCCCCACAACAGCACTTCATGAGTTTTGTACAAACAACAAATTTTAAATATTTTTAAAATTTGCCACTCCCGGGGTTTCATTGCACTTTTAAACCCGGGATATAATGTATTTTTGAAGGGATTAAGGGCATTTCTTGTCATTCTTTGTGCCTTCCTTACCCTTTTTAATGTTTTATTACAGCCTCAAATAGGCAAACCCATTTTGTTAATTTCCCCTGTATTTGGGGGTTTTGTGTTTTAGAGGGTAAAAAGCAATAAAAAAAGGGAACTGCCCAAAATTTGGTTTTTAAACCCAAAAGGGTTTTAAAATCTTTCACAACTAAGACAACTAGCCCACTTGCTAAATCAAAAAATTAAAAGAAAACCAAAAATTTCCATAACGTATAAGGTTTAAATATTTAATATCGCATCCAAAAAATAAAATACAAACAAAATTTCCCAAAATTTTTTTATTTATTACATCAGTGCTGGGATTGGGGTGTTTAAACCACCAACAGAACTCATACAAATTTATTGACAGAATTTTAAATAGCCAAATATTTTTAAATGAAAAAAGCTTCACATTAAAGAGCCTGTCAGATCCAGGCTAAGGTACAGTTTTTGTCAGTAAGCAAACACAAAATACAGACTGGGTCATGGATCCCCAATAGAAGAAAGGTTTAAGATCATAAGGGGTTTTTTGATCAGGGGGGCTTTATATGGGGTAAGGATAAATGAAAAAAAAATCTTTTGAGAAGTTGTAGTAACAGATTTAACCCCCAAATTTAAATGGGGGTTTTGGATTTATTTTAACATTTTTTTTACAAAACAGTATACACGTTGGGGCAAAAACGTAAATAAAAACCCTTTAAAACCCGGAAACAAAAGGCCCCGCCCGATAAATTTTTAAAAAAATTTTAAGACTTACCTAACATTTTATACAAAAAATTGGGTTGGGGCCCGTTTTTTCAAAAAGAAATTCCCTGAACAAACCCGGCCGATTGCCAAAAACGTTTTCTGGTTTCCGGGGTGCTGCGTGGGCCTGGAGCGCCGGGAGCTTAACGTATGCCATTCCCCTTTGGGCCACACAGTTTGAAAAAAAAGCTACTAGAGACGGGAGTTCCCTGCCCTGCAAAAGTACCCAGAGTGGGGCACAAGCGGCTTACAGTTTTTCCCGCTGCACAAACAAATTTAAGTCATGCTGCCTGTGGCAGGGGAAAACTTGGGGGGAGAGAGGGTCTTCATCAGGGTAAGGGGAAAAGTTGAGTATTATTTTTTTTTTTACACTTTTAATCGGGGCCAATCCCCCACTAACCTAGTGGGGAGCACCTTTTATAACCCCTTTTCAACCAAAATTGGTTGGGGGCCTTTTTCTTTCATGCTGGGTCCCCAAAAATTTTTCAACCAAATGGGAGCTCTAAGTAACACAAATGGGGGGGTTTATTTTACCTTTCAAAACCCAAATGGGGAGGGCCAAAAATATATAAATTTTATATTTTAATTTTATATATAAAATAATATATATATATATAATATAAATATTATATATATAATAAAATAATCTACTGGGAGAAACCTATAATTTCCCTACCACAAAACGGGGGGTCCTATACGCCCTTTTCAACCTACTGGGGGGCCCTATATTACTACCAAATTTTTCCCTTTGGGGAAAACCCATAAAAAAAAACAAAACCTTTCTGGGGGACCCCCTTTTAAACCCACCACATAAAATGGGGGGCTTATATACTTAAACCAAACCCACTGGGGGCCCCTTAAAATAACTACCAAATTACTAAAGGGGGCCCCTAAAACCCAAAAACCCTTTCTTTGGAGGACCTTCAAACCTGCAACCTATTGGGGGGCCCTATAAAACTTACCAATTAATTTTGGGGGCCCTTTTATACCTACCAACCTAATATGGGATACCTACCAAAGGGGGTCCCATTTTCCTACCCACTCAAAATAAAAACCTTTCCCAGCTATCTAAATGGCCATATAACTACTCCTCTTTCAGGGGGGGCCCGTGTACCAAACTTTCCTACTGGGGAACCCATGGGCCTACCTACTTTAATGTGCTGACCCAAAATTTTCTACCCGCCCACTTTTTGGGGCTATAACCTACCCACGAGGAGACCTATTTATTTTCCTAAATTTTCCAATAGAAAATTTTTATGCTACCTGCTAGGGGGGTATACACCTACCTACTGAGGGGAACCCATAAAAACCTTTCCCCAAACCCAGGCATTTTATAAACCCACCTTCCAAATGAGGGATCCTATATACCTTTCCCCCCCTACCGGGGGGGACCAAAAATACCTACCTATTTCCCTATAAGGGAAACATTGTGGGTGCCCCCATAGCAAAACCCCCCCTCTCCTATTTAAAAAGCTGAGGGTTTTGTTTTGGGGGGAAAAGGGGGGTCCCCATTGTTTCCCATTTTAATTCCCCCGAAAGGAGGGGGTACATAGACACTCCCTTTTCCCCCAAATAGTTTGGGTTTGGGGATTTAGGGGCCCTTCCCCTAGGTGGGGAGATATATAACCCTATCCAGTAGGTAGGTAGGTATATAGATGCTAGAAAAGTAAGGATTCTAAATCTTTGTGTGGCAAATTCTGTAGAAATGAATAGTGGCCAAAAGAAGTCATCTTTATGATCTGGGCCAGATGGAGAAGAAAAGAGAAAGTGAACAACTCATCAGAGAAGATGATCACATGTGAGTATATGGATATAACTGCACTGTAATTACTTACAGTGACATGCAAAAGGGTAACAATGTTTTGAACTTTTGACTTTCAGGCTCAATATCTCACCATCCATTATAGCCTTGAATGTGAGACTATCATTTTATAGATAAATATCTTGGCTATCCCATACATAAATTTGACTTGCAACTATTTAGCATATGATTAGTTATGCAGATTCTTGTCATGTAACTGCATTGTTACTGTTTCGCTCCCGCTGGTGGAACAATCTTTTTCTTCTTGTATACTAAAAATTACAACCTGTTCTCAAATAGTTCCCTAATAGTTCAGCGTGTTATTAGGTTGATTCCCAAGCAAATGGTCACTGCTTTGAATCAAGGAGCAGCCATAAAGAAGATCTCCTACGACAGCTGGAAGAAAATGAAATGAAGTCCAGCCATTCATTTCAAAGCCGCAAGGTGGACATCCAGGAAAAATATCAGTCAGCAAGTCGACTCATTACAAGGGCTATTAGTTCTGGTGGGACAAACACGGCAGTGGAGTTGGCTCATATGCTTCATAATACTGATATCACAAACATCCATGCAAGCACTATGTGACACGCATTACACAAGTCTGGAAAGGTGGTCAAAAAGGTGAAGAAGCTTCAACTTCAATATCATAAGAAGTGTTGGCTCGAGTTTGCAAAAAAGTGTGAAAAGTGAACAATAGAAGTTTGGAAAAGGGTAATTTTTAGCGATGAGATGAAAGTCAATAGACCGGGCTCTGATGGCTGCGAATGGGTTTTTAAGAATCAAGGGAAAAGGGGGCTAATGGTTCAAAGAATTGAAGGAACTATCAAGTTCAGTGGAAAAAGCCTGATGATATGGGGTTGTTTCATAGTCAAAAGATGTTGGATACTTGACCAAGATCAATGGTGATCTCAATGCTGAGCTATTATGTGAGTATCCTACAGGATGAGTGACCTGCAAAAGAACAGGTTCATACATTCGGCCATTCTACACTGCCTTTTAAAAGAT
>JAODAL010038830.1:0-38727 GCA_025379985.1 Phyllomedusa bahiana | reverse complement strand
CATGCGGGCTCCCCCCAAATGCCCTTTCCATTTCCCCAGTAAAATTGTGCCACTCTGGGGCCTACTACGTTTTCCCACCCCCAGAATGCATTGTGCCACTGTCTGCCCTCATGCTGCTGCTGCCGTCCCCTGCACACTGTGTCATTGTGCCACTCTGGGGCCTGCTGCTTTTTTTCCCACCCCAAAAAATGTCATTGTGCCACTGCCGACCTAAATTCTGCTGCGTTTTTTAAATTCCCCCACGGGGTGATTGGGGCCACTCGTGGGCCTAATACGTTTTGCCACCCCCAGAATGTCATTGTGCCACTCCCCGGGACCTCATTTGCTGCCGCCTTTGGACCTCCGTGTCTTTCATTTTTCCCACTTGTGGTTTTCCTCCTTTTTTCCCACTCCAGAATGTCATTGTGCCATGCTTGCCCTCATGTTTCTGCTACCGTGACCTCCACACTGTGCTTTGGGCCCCACTTGGGGCCTGCTACGTTTTGCCACCTCCAGAATGTCATTGTCCCACTGCTTCCCTTTTCCCATACTGCTGCTGTTTTACCTCCCCCTTTTGGGGGGATTGCCCACTTTTGTGGCCAAATACTTTTTTTGCCCCCTCCAAATGTCATTGGCCACTGCCTGACCTCATGCTGCTGCTTGTGACCTCCACCTGTTTGATTGTCCCCACAAAGGGGCCCAAATCCCTTTTTTTGCCATTCCAGAATTTTTTTTGGGTCCCACTGCCTGCCCCCTCATGCTGCTCCCGCCCCGTGACCTCAGCTTTCAGTCATTTGCCACTCTGTGGTTTTCCCTCCTTTTTTTGCCACCCCCAGAATGTCTTTGGTCCCACTGCCTGACCTAAAGCTGCGGGCTGTTGTGCCTCCAAACTTTTTTTCATTGTGCCACTCTGTGCCTCTACTTTTTTGCCCCCTCCAGAATGTCATTGTCCCCACTGCCTAAACCTCATAATGTGCTGTTGTGAACCCACACTGTTGATTGTGCCACTCTGTGGCCAAAATACTTTTTCCACCCGAATGTCTTTTTTCCACTCTCTAAAACCCCATGCTGTTGCCCTCCCCGCCGTCACCTAAAAACCCTCTGTATTGTGCCACTCTGGGCCTACTCCTTTTTTTGCCACCCCAAAATGTAATTGTCCCACTGTCTGCCCCCAAAGCTGTTTGCTGTGGCGGGTGCCGTGTCCTCCACATTTTGTGTCTTTGGGGCCCACTGTCTGAACTCATGTTTGGGCTGGGGCTGCTGACGTGCCCTCCACACTGTTTTCATTGTGCCACTGCCTGACCTCATGCGCTGCCGCCGTGCCCTCCATTTTCAGTCATTGTGCCACTCGGGGCCTACTACTTTTTTGCCCCCCTCCAGAATGTCTTGTCCACGGGCCTGCCCTTTTTTTTTTTTTCCATGCTGCTGCTTTTTGTGACCTCCAAAACTGTGGGGGTTTTGTGCCACTCGGGGTTGGCCAAATTACTGTTTCCCCACCTCCAGAATGTATTTTTGCCACTGCCCTGACCTCATGCTCTGCTGCTGTCGTGACCTCCACATGTGTGATTGTCCCACTCTTTTCCTAGTACGGTTTTGCCACCTCCAAATTTGCCCATTGTGCCACTCCCCTTCCCTCATGCTGCTGCCCCCCGTGCCCTCCGCTCTCCTTTTTTTGTGCCACTCTGGGGCCTTCCCTCCTGTTTTGCCACCTCCAAAAATGTCATTGTGCCACTGCCTGACCTCATCCCTGCTGCCGCCGTGACCTCCCCTCTAGTCATTTTTCCCCACTCTGTGGCTTCCCTCCTGTTTTGCCACCTCCAGAATGTCATTGTCCCACTCCCTAAACCTCATCTGCTGAACCGTGACCCCACACTGTAAATTGTCCCAAACTTGTGGCCTGTCCCTTTTGCCACCTCCAAATGTCATTGTCCCCAATCCCTGACCTCAAAACTCCCGGGCTGTTGTGACCCCCAACACTGTGTGATTGTGCCACTCTGTGGCCAAATTAGGGTTTTTCCCACCTCCAAAATGTAATTGTGCCATCAAATGACATCATTTTTCTGCTGCTGTTGCGTTTCGGTCCCCTCCACACTGTGCCCAATTTTTGCACTCTCTACCCCCATGCTGTTGCCCCTTTCCCCCGTAAACCTCAAATCCTGTCTTGTCCCAAACTGTAGCCTACCTATTTTTCCCACCCCAAATGTCATTGTGCCCTGTCTGACCTAAAGCGGGCTGAACCTTTCCTCCCAATTTGTGTTATTTTCCCACTCTCGCCCTCATGCGGGGTTTGCTGTGGCTGCTGCCGTGTCCCCCACACTGGTCTTTGTCCCCACTGCCTACCTCGGGCTGCTCCCGCCAACCTCCACTCTCAGTCATTGTGCCACCTGGGCCTACTTACTGTTTTCCACCTCCAAATGTCATTGTGCCCGGGTTGACCTCTGCTGCTGCTGCCGTACCCTCCAAAACTGTGTCTTTGTGCCACTCTTTTGGCCCTGCTTCTGTTTTGCCACCCCCAGAATGTCATTGTCCACTGCCTGACCTCATGCTGTGCTTTTGGCCCTTCCAAACTGGTGATTTTTCCACTCTTTGGCCAAAACTGTTTTGCCACCCCGAATGTCATTGTCCCTGTTTTTGGCCCCTCAGGGCCCCTGCTGCGGGTCGTAAACCCCCAAACCTGTGTGATTTTTCCCATTTGGGGGCCTAATACTGTTTTCCCCACCTAGAATGTATTGTCCCATTTGCCGCCCTTTCATGCTGCTCCCGCCTTTAAACCCCCCGCTCTCAGTCATTGTGCCCTCTTTTGGCTTCCCCCTGTTTTGCACCTCCAAAAATGTCATTTTTTCCCCCCCCCCAATTTTGGCCTAAACCTATCTGCGCTACCGTGACCTCCCCCACTGTGTCATTGTCCCACCTGGGGCCTGCTACGTTTTGCCACCCCCAAATGTCTTTTTTTTGGCCACTCCCTGCCCTCAGGGCTGCCTCCCCCGGGACCTGCTCTCAGTCATTTTGCCACTTTTTGGGCCTACTCCTGTTTTCCACCTCCAGAATGTCATTGGGCCACTGCCTGCCCTCATGCGCTGCTACCTACCTCCACACTGTGTCATTTCACTCTTGGCCTGCTACGTTTTGCCACCCCCAAATTCTTTTTGGCCACTGCCTGACCTCATGCGCTCCGCCGTGCCCTCCGCTCTCAGTCATTGTCCCACTCTGTGGTTTCCTCCTTTTTTTCCCACCCCAAAGTCTTTGTGCCCTGCCTGACCCAGCTGCTGCCGCCTGACCTCCCTCTCAGCCCAATTGTGCCATCTTTGGCCTACTCCTGTTTTTGCCACCCCCAGAATGTCATTGTGCCACTGTCTGCCTCATGCGCTGTGGCTAGCCCGTCACCTCCAACTCTGTCCTATTTTTGCCACCTGAGCTCCAGTTTGTTTTTTCCAGTTTTCGCTGGCATGACTTTATCAGGTACTTTCCCGCTTGAGTTTTTGGCATTTTGCCCTCTTAAGTGCCCAGGGTATTTTATAGGAAGCGATTCTAAGAGCGGCGGCATATTTCGTGCATACTAAAAAAAGGGGGATAACAACTGGGGTACGGGGGTACAGTTGCTATGGGGCCCCTCCCTTAGGGGGGCCCCGGGGCAGCGCTACCCGTCCGCTCCCTGGTAATGCCGTCCGGGGCCCCCGGCAGTAAACTTAACATTTTTCACTGCGGGGGGTGGGGAGCTGCGGGGCCCGCGCAACTCCCCTAAAAACCCCCGGGGCCCCCCCCCGAGCGTTCAGGGGGCAGCGCTGCTCATATAGGGACGGAGCGCCGTTTCGCTCCGCTGTTTTTTCCCCCCTGCCCGCTCTGTGTCACGGGGGGCGAGCGGGGTGACTTCACATCCCCACCCCCGCCCGCGCTGAGGCAGAGGCTGCAGGGAGAGCAGCAGGCAGACGAGCGACACTGGGGGGAGGGGGGACCGAGGTGAGAAAGTTTGTTTCTTTTTTTTACCTACCCCATATCCGCCATAGCCACCAATGCCTGCCTATCCCCCCCATTTTGCCTAACCCCCCCAATGCCTCCTATACCCCCCATAGCCTGCCTATACCCCCATATCCTGCCTAACCCCCATATCCGCCTATACCCTAAAATTCCTCCCTATACCCCCATAGCCTGCCTATCCCCCCAAATTATGCCTGCCTATACCCCCATATGCCTGCCTATCCCCCCTATGCCTGCCTAACCCCCCATATCCTGCCTATACCCCCATATCCCTCCTATACCCCCTCATATGCTGCCTATAGCCACCCATATGCCTCCCAAAAGCCCCCATAGCTGCCTATCCCCCCCATATCCTGCCTATCCCCCCAAAGCCCCCCTATCCCAGCATATGCTGTTTAACCCCCATATGCCTTCCATACCCCCCTATCCTGTTTAAATACCCCTCAATCCCCTGAAAAACCCCCCATATGCCTGCCTTCCCCCCAATGCCGGCCTATCCCCCAAGCCTGCCTTACCCCCATATCCCTATACCCCCATATCCTCCATACCCCCATATGCCGCCTATCCCCCCCTTTGCCGCCTATACCCTCAAAAGCCTCCCATAGCCCCATAGCCTCCCATACCCCCAATGCCTGCCTATACCCCCCTTTTGCCTCCCACCCCCCCATATGCCGCCTATACCCCCCATATCCGCTATAGCCCCATATGCCTGCCTATACCCCCCATATGCCTCCCTATCCCCCTCCTAGCCTGCCTATGCCCCCATATGCCTGCCTATCCCCCATATGCCCCCTATAGCCCCCATTTCCTCCATCCCCCCTATGCCGCCTAAACCCCCCAATGCCTCCTAAAACCCCCTATCCTGCCTATCCCCCATATGCCTCCTATACCCCCATACCCCTGCCTATACCCCCATATCCTCCATACCCCCCATATCCCTCCCTACCCCCCATATGCCCCCCTATAGCCCCCAACCCTGCCTAACCCCCCATAGCCTGCCTAAGCCCCCTATCCTCCCTATCAGCCCCCTATTGCCGCCCCTGCCTGCCTTACACCCCCCTAATGCCTGTATACACCCCCCTATATGCCGCCTGCCAACACCCCCTAATGCCTGCCTATACAGCCCCCTATACCTGCCTGCCATACAGCCCCCTTTATGCCTTGGCCTGCCTATACAGACCCATAGCCTGCCTGCCTGCCTATCCCCCCAAATTTCCTGCCTGCCTAACAGCCCCCTATACCTCCCTCCTATACACCCCCCTATAGCCGCCTGCCTGCCATCAGCCCCCTAATGCCTCCCCTGCCTTTTACACCCCCCTATAGCCTGCCTGCCTTCCTATACAGCCCCCTATAGCCTGCCTGCCTTACAGCCCCCAGATGCCTGCCTGCCTATACGCCCCCTTATGCCTGCCTGCCGCCTATACGCCCCCCTATATGCCGCCTGCCTAACAGCCCCCTATATCCCTTGCCTGCCTATACAGCCCCCTATATCCCTGCCTCCCTTTACAGCCCCCTAATCCTCCCGGGCCTATACACCCCCTATATCCCCTGCCTCCGCCTTAAGCCCCCATATGCCCCTGCCTGCCTATACAGCCCCCTATATGCCCCTGCCTATACAGCCCCCTTATGCCGCCTCCTATACAGCCCCCTTAGGGCCGCCTCTAAAAAGCCCCCAATGCCTGCTGCCTATACAGCCCCCATTTTTCCCCCTTATCCCCCCCTTTGCCCCTGTACACACCAATTTCCTCGTATCCCCCCACAAGCTTGAGTTTTTTGGGTCAGTTTTCCCCTTTTAATGCCCAGGAATTTTTTAGTGAAGCGATTCTAAGAGCGGGGGCAGTCTTTGGGTTCATCTAAAACACGGGGAGAACTACTGGGGTAGCAGGGGGCATTGCTGGGGGCCCCTGCATTTGGGGGGGGCCCGGGGCACTGTACCGCCCCGCTACCCGGTAATGCCGTCCTGGGCCCCCCCGGCGAAAACTTAAATTCACGCGGCGGGGGGGGAGCGGGGGGGCCCGGCCATACTCCCATAACCCCCGGGGCCCCCCGGCCCGACGTTCGAGGCAGCGCTGCCATAGAGCAGGACGGAGCGCCGTCGCTCCGCTCTGCCTACTTCCCCCTCCCGGCGCTCTGTGGTCACGTGGGCGAGCGCGGTGACTTCACATCACCCGCCGCCCGCCCCTGAAGCAAGGCTGCGGGAGAAAAAGGCAAGCGAGCGACACACGGGGGAGCGTGGCCCAGGTGAGTAATTTTGTTTCTTATTTTACCTACCCCATTTCCCTGCCTATCCCCCCCTATCCGCCTATCCCCCCCCATATCCTGCCAACCCCCCCCAAGCCGCCTATACCCCCCTTCCCTCCCATACCCTCAAAATGCCTGCCTATAGCCCCCATATGCCCCCTAACCCCCAACCCCAACCCCCCCCCATAGCCTGCCTATCCCCCCCAAAAGCCCCCCTATAGCCCCCTAGCCTGCCTATGCCCCATATCCTCCCTATACCCCCTCATTGCCTCCCCTTACCCCCATACCCGCCTTACCCCCATATCCCCCTTCCTAACCCCCATATCCCCTGCCTTACCCCCATATGCCTGCATAACCCCCATACCCCTGCTATCCCCCCAACCCCTGCCTTACCCCATATGCCTCCTATACCCCCCCATAGCCGCCATACCCCCATATGCCTGCCTATACCCCCATAGCCGCCTATACCCCCCAATGCCTGCTTAACCCCCTCATATGCCTGCCTAACCCCCCATAGCCTCTTAACCCCTCTATGCCTGCCTATACCCCCCCATATGCGCCTAACCCCATATCCTTTCCTCTACCCCCCATACCCTCCTATACCCCCATAGCCTCCCTTTATACCCCCCATATGCCTGCCTATACCCCCATATGCCTGCCTATACCCCCCGTATGCCTGCCTATAGCCCCCATACCTCCTATAGCCCCCCCAAATCCGCCTATACCCCCATACCTCCCTATGCTCCCATATGCCTGCCTATACCCCCACAAATGCCAGACAATACCCCTCCATATGCCTGCCTATGCCCCCATTGCCCCTTGCCCCCCCATATGCCTGCCTATACCCCCATATGCCCCCTATACCCCCAAAAGGGCCTTTTAAAACCCCCCTATGCCTGCCTATACCCAATAATCCCATCCCCCCCAATCCCCACCATAGCCCCCCTATCCTGTCTATCCCCCATATCCTGCCTAACCCCATATCCCTGCCTATACCCCCCTATGCCTGCCTAACCCCACATATCCCTCCTAAGCCCCAAAATTTGCCTGCCTATCACCCCCCCTATATGCCTGCCGCCTCCCCTATAAAACCCCCTATATCCCTGCCCCTATACACCCCCCAAAAATTCCCTGCCTGCCTATCAGCCCCTTATCCCTCCATACGCCCCTTTTGCCTGCCGCCTTACAGCCCCCTATAGCTGCCCCCAAACCCCCCCTTTTGCCGCCTCCCGCCATACCCCCCCTTTGCTGCCGCCTCAGCCCCTTTTTATCCCTTCCTATACAGCCCCCTTTTTCCTGCCGCCTGCCTATACACCCCTTTTTCCTCCCTGCCTCCCATCAGCCCCCATAGCCTGCCTGTAACAGCCCCCCTATATCCTGCCTGCCTATACAGCCCCTTTTGCCTGCCTGCATGCCTAACACCCCCCATATGCCTCCTGCCTAACAGCCCCCTATATGCCTCCCCGCCTATAAGCCCCCAAAATGCCTTTTACACACCTATATCCTGGTATACCCCCACACCTGCCTGAAACCCCCCACAAGCCTGCGTCACTTAAGGGGCCCTTTAGCTACCAAACCCCTACCTAAGGGCCCCCTATACCCCCCCCCCAAAACCCCTTTACCTTAGGCTCCCTATAGCTACCTAAACCCTCCCCTGCCTATATGGGCACTCTATTGGCTACCAAACCTGCCTATTTTGGGGCCCCTATACCTATCTAAACCCTGCCTGCCTAAATCCCCCATAGCCAGGGGAGGTGCTGGAAAAGTCAGGATTCTAAGATTTTGTGTCTAAACTGCAGGGGGGCAAGGGGGGGAGGTCATCATGAGGCAATGGGCCGGAGCAGAAAAAAAGAGAAAGTCAACGACTGGTCAAGAAAAAGTTACCTGTGAGTCAAAATTAACGCACTGTAATCAGTTATATGTCTGCAAGGCTGTTACCCTGGTACTACCCTAATGGTCACTGATGGTGGTTTTATACAGCTGCAAGCCTGTGTACATGCGTCTACCAAATGGTCACTGTTGGGGTTAATACAGTCTGCAGAGCTGTGAACTGCGTCACCATATAAGGCAAATGTATGGGGGGTAATTACAGTCGCAGAGCCTGTGTACATTGGTGTCACCACTAAAAGGACTGTATGTGGTTTTTATACGTCTGCAACCCGTGTACATGGTAAATACTTTATGGGTCACTTATTATTATTAAATTTTTATTATTAGACAGTTTGGTCTTTTTGTACTGATCTAAAGTATAGGGTTATTTATTAGTCACATGTGGTGGAATTTTTGGGGCGTGTTCTGGGGGTTAAAAGGGCCTATTTAATAGGTATGGGGCATCTGGTCTTTGTTAGTGGGATTTATTGGTAGCATATGATGGTGAGATGATGGTGAGCTTTTGCCCCTTGTATTATCTAAAACATGTCCGGACATGGTCATGTCAGGGAGGGGGGGGGCCCCATCCAAAAGTTTTTTTATGGGGGCCCGGGCCCCATTAAAAGCCCCGTAAAAAAACACATTTTATGAAAACCAAACCAAGCCCCTTGCATATTAACATGGACAAAGTTCACACACCCTGCAAACTTGGGCACCTGGAAATAGCGTTTTTTTAACGATTTGTGCCGAATAATTCGGAAACCCCAAAAAGAATTTTACGGAAAATTCGGCAAAAGGGCCGAATCGAATTTTTGAGAAATTCGGCCATCTCAATTATAACCCATGGGAAAAATTTACCAAAATATTCAAAGGGGACAGTTCAAAAACAGTAAAAAGGCAGAAAAAGCTGATTAGTTGAGCTAGCGGGGGGTTGGCACCCGGGCCCAAACAGGGCCGGCTACTTTTCCCCTTGTAGTTATGGAGAATCGGGGCAATGAAACTCCACTTCGCGCCGTGCGGCATGGAGTATGTTAAAAAAATCATTTTTATTAATTAAAATGTCTCTGGAAAAGAGCTGAAACCCTTTTCAAAAATAAATCAAAAAATCCCGAACAATGCATTTGTCGCCGAGACCGCGCTACATCGTAATTGGGATATTCCGAATTGCCGGAAAAACATTAAATTCAAATTCCAAGCGTTGTCTCATGGTCACGATAAACCAACCAAATCAGAATAGGATCGGCGACAGTGTCCCATTAAAACCTATGGAGAACTGTATTTGAACCAATCAGAATAGGAGCGACAGGACCCATTATAACCTATGGAGAAATATAGACAATCAAAATCAAAGGCGGGACAGTTCAAGAATACCGTCAAAATACAGAATAGAGCTGTATTGGTTTGAGCTAGCGGTGGCTTGCTACCCCAGCCAATCAAGAGCGCGAGCTACATTCACCCATTGTAGTCTATGGAGAGATCGGCGCAACTGCACTCTCGCGCTCAGCGCCGTGCGGCATGAGTATGAGTAAAAAAATCATTTTATTAAGTGTAAACACATTAACAGATAAAGAGCTAATCCTTCTATAACCATAAATCAGTTATATCCCTAACAAGCGTTTGTCGTCGAGACCGACGCTACATACGTAATTGCAATATAGAGGAATTGCGAGAAATACAGTAATCAAATTTTTTACAGCTCTTCTCATTGGTCGGCAATAAACCAACGCATCAGAATAAAAGCGACAGTGGCCCATTCTAACCTATGTAGGGAGTATTGACCAATCATAATAGAGCGACAGGACCCATTATAAGCTATGGAGAAATATTGAACCAATCATATTCAAAGCGTATGCAGTTAAAAATACAGTAAAAGGCAGAAAAGAGCTGATTGGTTGAAGCTAAGCGGGGGTTTGGCTATCCCGGCCAATCAGAAGCGCGAGCTATTCTCAAGAGTTCTATGGGAAAGAAATACAGATGCGAGCTCTTGTTTGTATTGGCTAATTTAAATATGCGCGATATTTGGACCAATGGGATAGCGAGTACCGCTCTATTGGGTTTTTTCTAATGCAATCTGGAATAAAACGTACATGCCAAAACAAATGATAAGACTAGCAGAAGTTGGTAACCGTGTGTATATAAAATGATCCAATTAATATGGGGGTAAACGAAAAAAAAATATCAATAAAATCATGTTTATTTCTATATTTTTTCGTTGCAACCCATAACTATTGAACCGTGGCTAACGAAAATAAGAAAATAAACATGAGTTTATTGTGTCAATATTCTCATAGTTTTTAATGGATCCCTGACTGCTCCTATTCTATTGGTCAATAGATCTCCATAGGTTTTAATTGGGTCTCAGTCCTCCTATTCTGATTGGCTGAGCTAGCCAAGCCCCCGCTAGCTTTAACCAATCAGCTCTTCTGTCATTTTTACTGTATTATTAAACTGCCCGCCTTTGAATTTATTGGACAATATTTCTCATAGGTTTTTATTGGGTGTTTACTGTTCACTATCCTATTCTGATTGGTTTGAGCTCGCCTAGCCCCCGCTAAGCTTAACCAATCAGCGCTTTTCTGCATTTTAACTGTATTTCCCCGGCAAATTTCAATATCCAAATTCCCGATTTTGCGGCCCGTTCTAGAAATTATGGACAGTGAATTTTTAATTATGTATTTTTTTTTGTAGGTTTGGAACTCTTTTTCATGAGAATTTTTACGATTTTATAAAGGCTATTTATTAATTCAACACCGCACGGACATCCTTAATGATTTTATCGCTGTTTTCCAGCCTAGCTTGAGTCCGGAATAACATGTTTCAGCGCAGTCCCCTCACTACGCCTAAGTCCCACACTGCGCCTCCACACATGGCGAGGCTCGGTTGACTTTTTCCCGCATGTATGAGCGCACACCTCCTCTGATGCGAATATTAGGCGCAGCCCACCCCGCACGCGCCTAAGTCCCGCACTGCGCCTCACACACTGGCGAGGCGCGGTGGACTTTACACCACAGTATATCGCAACCCACGGCTACGACATACAGAGGCACAAAATTCCGCCGAAAACTATAGGAAACTGTGCTCCGACTTGGCGAGAATCATAACATGTCCCCATTATTGTGTCTGCCATGGCTCCACGCTATTTCATAGTTTTCATATTTGTAAGGCGAAAAAAGACAAGTCGTCCATCTAGTTCAGCCTGTTGTGCTAAGGTGTTGATCCAGAGAAGGCAAAAACCCCAAGAGGTAGAAGCCAATTGTCCTCATTTTAGGAAAAATTCCTTTCTGACTCCAATCAGGCCAAATCAAAAATCCCTAGATCAATGACCCCTTCCCTGAAAGTCTAGTCCACTATAACCTTGTTATATTATTAAACTCCTCCAGAAATGCCTCCAAACCTAGAACGGAACTAAGCAGAATAGGTGTTTACTTTTAGCTTTATCACTTCCATGAACCTTTTCTCCTCTAAGTCTTATACATGCATATTCATTGGGGAAAACATGCTCCATTGTACACATACACTATTGTCCTTAGTCTCTTCCTATAAACGCACTCCCTTCTGTATCTAATCTACATATTCATTTAATAAAGCAACAGGCCCTATGGTTTAGTCTCCGCCCGCCTCCCATCCCTCAACTTCACCTCCCCCTTCCCCATTAAATATTCTTTCTTACAGGTCACGACAAGTTACTATTTCATTACGTTACAATGGGAGTATGGCAGAAATGTTAGTACATTCATGCTCAATTGTATTTGCATACATTTGTATTGCATAAATTGATTTAAAGTTAGCACAAAATCTATGTAGTTGAGTAGAAAAAAAAAAAAGTATACTAAATAGATGGCAAACTACTCCCCGATCTGCGGTCTCGCCCACAACAACGCAGTACACATACACATGATTAAGCCGCCAACAACCCCCCTCATTCACAAAAACAATAACATACATCCCAATTGTTAAGATAAAAACCCGTGGCCTCACGTAATCAATACATAACACCATGCAAAACACAGGGAAAACTAGGGACAACGGGGAGGCATAGTGGGGGGGGGCAGAGGAGATGGGGGGGAGAGGGAAAAAAACAACCCTATGTGAACTCCTGATGCTTTCTATAGTCTATATTCAACCTGTGCTATATCCCACTGACCATACTTAACCACATATCTTAAGTTTCTTCAAAAATTAATATAGGAAATCTGCAAGATTAAATAAATCTAAAATGAAAAGCCTCATTAAGGCCTTTGGGGTTCAATGTATTGAGTTCTTTATATCCATCCTTGCCTCTTCCTGCAACAAAACTACTCCAGATCACCCTTTCCTTTCCCCTAGCAGTTTTCACACAGATTGCCCCGTAAATTTTAGCACCTCTATTTTCACTATTATTTACTTCCATAATGTGTCTTGCTAGGGGGTGTCCACCTCTAGTTTAATAGTACTCAGATGTTTCCGCGATCCGACACGAAACTTCCATATGGGTTTGTTTCCACATAGATCTTGGGGCAGGTAACACATAGGCCCGTTAAATTCACCCCTCTGGTTTTACAGTTGATGAATGTCTTATCCAAATCTTCTCTTATAAATGGATTAACAAAATCTTTAGTTTTTCCATATGAATGGACAGAATTAACAGTTGCCACAGTGGATAAGAGCCTACCACCGAGAACTGTAACCGTGTATTTTTTGCCCATCTCCCTCAAAAAGATTATGTACAAATTCATTCCTAAGATTTTTCCCTTCTATAATTGAACACTAGGATATTAGGAATCACCTCAGATAATACTGGATATGCCCTTAGAATGATGCCAATGTCTTCTAAGTATAGCTCACATTCATTGGCTCTAACCATCAAAGGTACCTATACAGAGAATTAAATCAGTTTTTTCCTTCTTCTTTTGTTTACTGTTTAATAAATGTCCTCTGTCACTGGTCAAAGCCCTATTAAACGCCTTCCTCAAACATTTTTTTGGATATACCCCTTGCCTGTAAAACGTGCATTTAACTTATACATTTTCAATGGGAAAGCCTCTAAAGTATGAGCGATACCTACAAGCCCAAGAAATTGCCTAAGGGAATCCCTTTTTTTGAGAAGGTGGATGCCAGCTAGAAAAGAGTTGTATATAAGAACATAGTGGCAGCGGCAGCAGCACATAGTATCAGTATGCATGCAGGAGAGGTAAAAGGGGCAATGGGATTCCGTTGATTCACTGGTGGCTAAATGGTGAAGCAACTGAATATAAGTGTGTACCTAACATGACATAGAAAGGAAATGAGCTAGACCACATGGGACTGGGGGAGAGACCTCTAACCCTGATGAAGCCAGTACAAAGTGAAACATGTTGGGGAGATCAGCATGACATTTAAATTGTGATTTCACACTCGCTACAAGTGTCACCCGCTGCTTAGGGAGTCACAAGGAAACCTTATATGTTTTATGTCCATCCGATTAGGGATAACTGCCCAATAGGATGCTTGGGATCCCTTACTGTGAGTTAGTCAATTACAGTATATATAGGTTTTCCTGTTAATAGGTGGTGTACCACAACTTGATAATAGAAGAAAGGAGTTATTCCATTAAAAAAGGACATAATAGAAAGGATAAAAAAGAGGTTTAGAAATCAGGTTTTTTATATAGTGTTATAGAGATAAGTGTTATACATAATAAAAGTTATGTTTTAGTGTTTTATAGATTGAGAACTGATAGAGTTTAAGTTTGCCAATGGCACAATAGTAAATATAGTGTATAACATTGAAGATATGACACTTTGATACAATGTAAAGTAATCAGTGCACAGCTTGTATAACTTATATTATCCGTATACATTTCAGATAGGTGTTTTTTTTCACTTTGGCGCAGCCAGCCTTTGTTCATTGAGCACCTTGCACTTAAATTTGAATACAGAAATTTTGTAGTCCACCGCCAGTTAGAGATGGGCGAAATTCGCTAAATTCGTTCGTTCACTCCGCCTATTTTCTCGCAAAAAATTAAATTCGTTCAAATTTAGTTCGGCACGAATCACATTAAAAAACAGCTATATTCCAGGCTGCACAAAGCCTGAGGGTGCTGTAGAACGATGTTGCCATGCTTAAATACAGAGGGGAGCTTGGTTTGGTCTTCATACAATGTTGTGTTTTTAGTATGACACGCAACATGACTGCCGCCGCTCTGAAACGCTTCACTATAAAATTCCCTGGGCACTTAAGAGGGCAAAACTGACCAAAAAACTGAAGGGGAATGTAGCCTGATAAAGTCATCGAGCGACAGCTGAAAAAAAACAAGCTGAGGGGCTCAGGTGGCAACATCATTGACAAGTGTGGATGTGACGGCGGTCAGCCACAGCAGCAGAGGTCAGACAAGTGTTCACAATGACATTCTGAGGTGGCAAAAACAGGGAGTAGGCCACAGAGTGGAACAATGACACAGTGTCTAGGTCAGCAGCAGCATAAGGCAGCATCATGAGTCCAACAGTGGCACAATGACACAGTGTGTAGGTCACGGCAGCACCACAGCAGCAGCTGAGGCAGACAGTGGCACAATGCACTGGGTAAGGTCAAGCACACACAGCATCAGCATGAGGTCAGACAGTGGCACAATGACCAACAGTGTGTAGGTCACGGCAGCAACCAAAGCAGCAGCATGAAGTCAGACAGTGGCAACAATGACACAGTGTGTAGGTCACGGCAAAGCAGCAGCATTGAGGTCAGGCAGTGCCAATGACACAGTGTTAGGTCACGGTATCAGCCACAGCAGCAGCATGAGGTCAGACGTGGCACAATGACATTCTGGAGGTGGGGAAAACAGGAATAGGTCACAGAGGGACAATGACACAGTGTGTAGGTCACGGCAGCAGCAGCAAGAGGTCATGCAGTGTTACTACTGACATTCTGGAGGTGCAAAAACATGGAGGTAAGGCCACAAGTGGGACAATATCACAATGTGGAGGTCACAGGCAGCAGCCACAGCAGCACATTATGTCATACAGTGGCACAATGACACAGTGTGGAGGTGGGTGGAAATACCAGTCCCTGGTAAAGATGGTTGTTGGCAGATGGAGAAACTGTCAAGCAGATGTGTGGCATCAGGCGGTGTGGCGGGGTCATAATAGTGCTGAGCTAGGTAGTTTGAAACCCAGACTCATTTCTCACAGTTATGGGTGAGGCTCATGGCTGATTAGTCTGACGCCTAAGGCATTGGTGTGTGGAATTCCTGGCCAATCCACGCTGATTCATCATGACAAAGGTCAGTCTTGCCACATTTCCCGTTGGACAAGCGGTTCTCCTTGGGCTAACGACGGCCCCCGCAGCACTGAACACCCGCTTGATGCCACACTACTGTGCCAGGGAGGAACAGCTTCTCCACTGCAAATCTCGCAAGTTGCGGCACACATCCATGTTTGGGCTGCCCATAGTCCAGCGGATCTTCTAAATGGGTGGCAGAGTGCTGTCCAAGTAGTGCCACCACCGGTTGGTTCAGGGACTGCTCCAGTTCCTGCTGCTGCTGCTGCTGGTGACACCCTCCCAATAAGGCGGGGTGAAGGAAGCTTGCTCATCAGTGAACTCCCAGACTTAGGTTACAGCAGATGGATCTGGTAATTCTCCTTACCCCCCCACCTTCCCCCAGCAGCCGCGCAAAGTAGTATGTGAGCGCTTGGACCCCCTGGTCAGACTTTGGTCAGAGGGGGACTATGCCGCACATAGGCAGCGCCACTGAATACTGAGATTTCCTATAGTATTATTGAGTTTGTCCTCCCTCTCAATAGCGTGGGAAAAAGACTCCCATTTTGGACCGTAGCGAGGTCCCAATAGGGTGGAAGCCTGAAGTCATCCCTCGCCGATGCTGACTATTCGGCTGTCACTACCAGGCAAATAAGCAAGCTGCGGGCCATCTGCACAATAGACTCCGAGTGGACTCCCGCCTTCCATTTCCACTGCTACTGCCACGGTGCTTGGGGGTCATCAGCCTCGCCTTCCCTCATCTCCATCCACCTCCTCAGCTGCTCCTGCTCCTCCTCTCTTTGTCACCTGGGTAGAAAAAAAAAAAAAAATTTTCCCCCCAAAAACTCATTTCACCAAGACAATGCTTGCTGCTCCAATTTCCTCCTCCTCCTCCTCCTCCATTTCAGTCCCCACCGGACTCATGTGGCCACGAGATGTCAGTCGCCACGTCTCCAGTCCCACTGCCAGACAGATTTTCAGCATCTGTTCCAAGACATGAAGCTGTGGAATTGACGTTATTCATCCCGTAGTCCTGCTACTGACAAATAAAGTTGCATCCTCGTATGGCCACAACAAACGGCAGGTGTCACGCATGAGCTGTCCACTGTCTGACATCAAAGTTACACAGGTGAGAACTTCTGTCAGCCTGGATTCATCAAAAAATCGTTAATGGCCTTTTCCTCTGTTCATACAGTCGGTCCAACATGTGCAGGCTGGAATTTCCAATGTGGAAATCCTCGCATATCAGAGTGTGTAAGGGTAGGCCGTTCTGCCTCTGCAACTAGAGTAGGGTGTTCCTGGCTTTGTACGAATGGATAAAGTGCATGCAACAAGTTTCTGGCCATTTTCAGATCTGCTGAAGATCTTGGAAGACTTCAGGACCATTTCACAACCAGATTGAACACTTGCGCCATGCAGGGCGCATGACCATGCCCTCCCTCGGTGCAGCGCGGACACCATGTTCCTCTCGCATATTGATCCGTCACCATGGTTCCGATTTGCAGTTGGCGCGGAGAAAGCACACACATCGATTTCTTGCTGCAGACGCGGAGCAGTTCCTCCCCTGTGTGACTTCGTTCGCCGAGGCAAGCCAGGTGTAGAACTGCGTGACACCGCTGTGCCCTACACATGTGGTATGAATGGAGCAGAACTTGTGGAGGCTGATATGGTGGTGGTTGGTGAGGAGGAGGAGCGGACAATGGCGCAGGAGCAGCAGTTTGTAAACGACGAGGATGAAATCGGCGTCTCCTTTCCAAGTAGTTTTTGTGTGCCTGGGCAGAAGCACATTCACCCAGTGGGCCGTAAAGGACATGTACTGGCCCTGACCGTAGTTACAGCTCAAAGATCCCGCTATGCCGTGCACCTTGAACAAACCGATTAAGCTTAAGGACTGGCCCACCTTCTGTTCTAACATATTTATGAAGTTCTGGTACTGCTTTTTGGAAAAGAAATTATGGCTTGGAACCTGCCATCACGCTCGGCACAAGCCATTTTAGTTTCACCTGAATGGCGCAGAGTCCACCATTTTGTGGAAAGGGAGGGACGTGCAGTACCAACAACTGGACAGGAAGCACGGGTCAGCTGCGCACCTTAGATGTTGGACGCATAACTGTTGTCTCTTTGCAATCGCCTCGCTGAACACTCTTGCTCCATGAGTAGCGATGAGCAGATGCATCTGGACCGGGAGATGATGTCAAGAAAACAGCTCCCTTTCCTGCAGCAGGTGGTTGAGCCGTGACTGGCACAATGGCATGCGTGTCTACGGGCGCTGCTGCTAGCTGTTGCTTGCGGCGGCAGGAGGACCACCACATCTGACCACGTTTCTCCCAGGCCCACCGGATGGTGAACGCCTGCGATGGTTTGACGCAGGGCCGTGGTTCCAACGTTAGCTCCCTGGCCACGCTCACTTCTTCTTACAGATTCTACATATACCCATATTCGGCTCCTCTGGTTGTCTTAGCAAAGAACTGCCACACTCGCCGAGTATCGGATTTTACCGCCAACGCTCCGCACTGAGTGGACTACTGGCCGCGTTTGTTTGCTTTGCCTCGTTGAGTGCACCCTGTGCCGCTACTTTCTTGGACCTGCGAAGACCGTTTTTTTACCCCGTGGCACTTGGCTCCCACCTCACATTGCTGCTATCCTGCTGACTCATGGTCCACACGACCTACTTGCTGGCTGCGCCGCGCCTGACGCGCAAGCTGACGCCCTCTTCTCCGGACGATGACTGAAGCCCTTTGCCTCACCCGGCACCCAATTGCGGTCGTCTACATCATCATCTATTGTGTTTCATCTGCACTGCTGTCCTCATCACCGTCTTGGTATGCAGAGGCTTGACCCTCACAAGACATGAACCTCCCATGCCACTCTCAACATCTTACTTTGCCCGCCTACTGCAAGAAGCAGGGGATATGGCCCATTTCTTCACTGCCAAGTACTGCTTACTGCCCACCTCAAATTGTTTTCATCCTCGCTATATAGTGGCGCTGAAGCCCAACCACGATAGTAGATCTCTGTCTGAGGGAACCGGATGGGACAGAGGCGGGTTTGAGGACAGTGAGTGCCGCTGACCCGCTCCCGGGGCCATGCCAACCCTAATGGTTGTGTCTGACGTTGCCTACCGACTCTTGGCTGTTGTTGTCAGATGCCAATCTTGGGAGGAAGTGATGACCTATCAACAATCAAGAACCATTGTGTTGCATAGTCATAACACGGCCGCTAGATACAGGCTGCAGTTGTGCCACACCGAGTGACCCCTTTGCTGTGCTGCGTACTTATACAGGAATGTTTGTGCCTCATGCCACTCGCAGGTGAAGACCTGCCACCGTCTCTTGACTGACATACTGTTTGTTCTAAAATTACATACCTGTTTGATGAAGACTATCTGTATATGATAAATACACACCCTGTATTTGTGACGCTAAATGAACCCCTAAGAAGCTTGGGTACCCTTGGATATAAATTGCGCTCTACAAATGCAGAAAATTTGAACTTGTATGTGCCGTTAAAACACTGAGTATTTTTACTGAATATAAAAGCACAAACAGTGAGTAATTAACCCTTCGGAATATGAATTAATGCTACAGAATTTCTTTTGTGCGGTGAAAACAAAGAAGTTTACAACAGCAATAACAACGCTTATTAACCCTGGATTGTAAATTGGGCGCAATAGAATGACATCCAGAACACTAGCTTGTAGCGAGTTACAATTGCGTGTTTTCCTACGCTACAAAAACATGAGAAAAAATTTGTAATAACCTCTTTTTGAATTATTCTACTGAAAATTTTATTTTTTGGCGGTGAAAAAGATGGTTTCTTGAGTTCACAAATATCAGCAGAACACGCTTAATTAACCCTGGAGTAAATGCCAAAAGAATCGAGCAGACCAAAAAAGGAAGAGTATTTGCATTGTAAAAAACCTGTTTTCTTTAAATGATACAACAGGAACTGCTTAGATTGCCCCCTTGGATATTCAATTGTGCTGTTAGCAGATAGCATAACATGTATATGCACTGGACTCAGATCCAATACACCAAAAAATCAGAAATAGAACATTAAGAGAAGTAACAGTCCTCTGGACAAGCTGAACACCCCACACAAATCGCTGTATAAAAATCAATTCTTCAGTAACAATCATGCCGCGGCCAGCAACCTTTCCCTAATCAGTACAGTGAGAGGAGTGTGAGCTCCCATCGTCACGCCCGGTTCCATTATATAAGTGCAGTGACGTCACAGAATCCCGCCGTTCTTGATTGGCTTCATACTCTGCACGTCATGCAGGTATGCCCATCTCCCCCAGAGTGCTTTGCCCCATGTAGCGCCATGTGCTCGCAGCCATTTTATCATCAAAATCACCACTTCGTTCACCCGAAGTACCCGAAACTTCAACTTCGATCAGAACCGAAGTTTTCCTTAAATTCTAGAACGAATTCCACTTATGTTAGAATCTGATTGCTGCCCTCTCTAACGCGTGTATTTGATAGGTACAAAAACCACCGTTTTGTTATCCGAATATTTTTAAATAGCTCTATTGCCCTGGTGCGGCCCAATTTTTTCAAATAGCCCGATGTTTGGTAGACAATTCTGATAAAAAAATTTCTAGCATCTGTTCTCGTTTGTCATTGCTGCAATAAACACAATTTCTCCATCCATCTAACTTCTAAAATAGTTTCATTGGCTCGTTGATTCTCTGTTTGGCCAGATAGCTCACTTGTAAGTTATTTTGTTAAAACTATAATTTCCTAGTCCTACTGGCAGATTGTAGATCCCAGACTGAAGAAGAACTCTGGTTGATTTGACTTCCACCCAGACCGCTTTCACACTAATTCGCTAGACAACATTTCAGTTTCTAATCTAGTTGGCGTAGTAATTAGAGGTATTTGAGAATTGCAGTGATTTGCCCGTCTTTTAAAAAGAAACTTTCCAAAACTCCTTCCATACCTTTCTCAAATTTTTATCTTTGTGAACATGGAGCGAAAATGCAATGTGGTAAGCGAGCAAAGAGGTGGTAGAACATGAGGTAGAGGTACGAAGAAGGTGCTCCTTCCAGTGCAGGCGACAACACGCATGCCAGCGTCATCGTCGGTTGCCGGACCGTCAGGCTGTCCCATCATCTCGTCCTCAACAAGAAACACAAAAGCGAGAAATTTGAAAAAAAAAAAACAAAACGGAGAAGGGGAAAAGAGAGAGATGATGACAGGCCTGACGGTCCCTGACAACCGACGATCCCTGGCATGCGAGTTTTGTCCGCCAGCACAGGAAGAGCACCATCTCTCTACCTCACCTCATGTCCTCCCCCCTCTTTGCTCCTTACCACCCTGCATTTCCCCTCCATGTTCACAAAGATAAAAATTTGAGATAGGGTATGAAGAGTTTTGGAAAGTCTCCTTATTAAAAAGACGGCAAAATCACAGCAATTCTCAATCCCTCTAATTTTCCTACAGCCAACTATGATTAGAAACTGAAATGTTTCTATCGAATTAGTGTGAAATGCCGGTCTGGTGAAGTCAAATCAAACAGTGTTCCTTCCTTCAGTCCCAGGATTTACAACTGCCCAGTAGGACTAGGAAATTATAGTTTTCAACAAAATAACATACAAGTTTGGCTCTATCTGCGCCCAACTGAGATTCAACTGAGCCCAATGAAACGAGTTTTAGAAGTTAGATTGATGAAGAAATTGTGTTTTTTTGCAGCAATGACAAACTAGAACAGTGCTAGAAAATTTTTCTTATTCACTTTGTCATACAACATGTCTATTTGAAAAAACTAGTGGCCGCACCACGTGCAATAAGAGCATTTAAAAACTATCTATAACAAAACGGTGGTATTTTGTACACTATCAAATACCCCGGCGGTAGAGAATGGGCGAATCGATTCTACAAAGTGGAATTCGTTTAGAATTTCATAAAACTTCGGTATCTGAACGAAGTGAAGATTGGGTAACTTCGCGGGTGAACGAAGTGTGGCTTTTGATTGATAAAATGGGCTGCGAGCACATGGCTCAACATGGGCAAAGCACTCTGGAGAATAAGATTGCATAGCCTGCATGACGTGCAGAGATGAAGCCAATCAGAGACCGGCGGGATTCTGGACGTCACAGCACAATATAAGTCAGGGCGAGACGCTGGAGCTCACACTCCTCTCACTGTACTGAATTAGGGAAGGTGCCTGCCGCGGCTGATTGTTACTGAAGAATTGATTTTTTATACAGCGATTTTTGTGGGGTTGTCTCAGCTGTCTCAAGACTGCTTCTCTTAATGTTCTATTTTCTGATTTTTGGTGAATTTGATCTGAAGTCCAGTGCATAAACAGTTAATGCCTAACTGCTTAACAGCACTTGAATATCCAAGGGGCATCTAAGCCAGTTTCCTTTGTATTCATTTAAAGAGAACATCGTTTTTACAATGACAAATACCTCTTCTTTTGGCTGCTCAATCTTTTGCGCAATTTACATCCAGGGTTAATTAAGCGTTGTTCTGCTGCTGTTGGGACTCCAAGAAAACCACTTTTTCTTCACCGCCAAAAAATAAAATTTCCTGTACATATTCAAAAACGAAGGTTAATTACAATTTTTCTCATTTTTTGTACGTAGAAAACACGACAAATTGTAACACGCTACAAAGCTATAGTTTCTGGCTGCTCAATTCTATTGCGCAATTTAAATCATCAGGGTTAATTAAGCGTTGTTTCTGCTGTTGTACTCTTTGTTTTTCACCGGCCACACTCACACAAAAAGAAATCTGTATCATAATTCATATCCGAAGGTTAATTAATGCCTGTTTGTGCTTTATATTCAGGTAAAATACACAGTGAATTAAACGGCACATACAAGTCAAATTTTCCCTGCCCATGTTGTAGAGCGCAATTTTATATCCAAGGGTTACCCAACCCTTCTTAGTGGTCATTTAAGGCGTCAAATACATGGTGTGTATTTGATCAATACAGATATCTTCACACCCCCCCCCCCCCCACATCATCAAACAGTGTCTGTACATTTTAGAACAAACAGTATGTCAGACAGAGAGGTGGCAGGTCTTCACCTGCGAGTGGCAGAGGCACAAACATTCCTGTATCAGGACGCAGCACAGCAAGGGGTCACTCGGTGAGGCCACAACTGCCGCTGTCATCTAGCGGCCGTGTACTGACTAGCAACCCAATGGTTCTTGATTGGTTGACTAGGTCATCCACTTCCTCCCAGATGCATCTGACAACTCCCACCAAGAGTCCGTAGGAACGTCAGACACAACCCTTAGTTGGCATGGCCCGGGAGCCGTGTCAGCGGGCCCTCACCTGTCCTCAACCCGCTCTGTCCCCATACCGGTTCCCTCAGCCAGAGATCTACTATGTGTCTTGGCTCAGCTCCACTATATAGCCAGGATGAACAATTTGAGGAGGGCAGTCCAGCAGCTACTTGGCAGTGAAGAAATGGGGCCAATATCCCCTGCTTCTGCAGTGGCGGCAAAGTATAATGTAGAAGTGGCAGGGAGGTCATGTTTTAGGTAGGTCAGCCTCTGTACCAATAGACCGGTGATGAGACAGCAGTGACGATGAAACACAAATATATGATCTATTTAAGCCAGACCGCACTTGGTAGCCGGGTGAGGCAAGGGCTTCGTCATCGTCCGGAGAAGAGGCGTCACTTGCGCGACAGGCAGCGGCGCATGCCAGCAAGTAGGGTTCTTGCCATAGAGTCAGCAGTATAGCAGCAATGTGAGGTTGGGAGCCAAGTGCCCACGGGTGTAAAAAACCGGCTTCGCCGTCCAAGAAAGTAGACCGGCACAGGGGCCCAACGAGGCAGCGGCGGCAGTAGTCACTCAGTGCGGAGCGTTGGCGGTAACTCCGATACTCGGCGTGTGGAAGTTCTTTTGCTAAGACACCAGAGGAGCCGAATAATGGGTATTGAAATCTGTAAGCAGAAAGTGAAGCGTAGGCCAGGACTAACGTTTGGAACCACGGCCCTGCGTCAAACACAAGCAGCGTCACCATCCGTTGGCCCTGGGAGAAAAAGTGGCTCAGATGTGGTGTTCCATCCTGCCGCCGCATGCAACAGCAGCAGCAGCGCCCAGTGGCACGCATGCCCCATTGCAGCCATTCAAGGCTCCACCAACCTCCTGCAGAAGGGAGCTGTTTCTCTTGACATCATCATCCCGGTCAGATGCTCCTTCACCTCGCTACACATCGGCGCCACAGATCGTTCACCGAGGCGATTGCAAAGAGACAACAGTATGCGTCCACCATCCTAAGGTGAGCAATGGCAGCAGCTGACCGTAAGCTCCAGTCCATGTTGATGGTACTGCAGTCCCCCCTTTCCAAATGGTGGACTCTGCGCCATTCAGAGAACTAATGGCTTGTGCCGAGCCCGAGATTAGAGTTTATCCAAGCCATAATTTCTTTCAAACAAGGCAGTACCAGCACTTCATAAATATGTAGAACAGAAGGTGGGCCAGTCTTAAGCTTATCGGTTGTTCCAAGGTGCACGGCAATCGGGCGTAACCGTCAGGAGCTGTAACTACGGTCAGGCCAGTACATGTCCTTATACGGCCCACTGGGTGAATGTCTTCCTGCCAGCACACCAACAACTTGACAATGAGACGCCGCTTTCTCCTCGACGATTCCAACTGCTGCTCCAGCGCCAATGACCCGCCTCCTCCTCCTCCACCACCACCTACCATCCTCAGCCTCCACAAGTACTGCTGCCATCATACCGACATGTGTAGGGCACAGCGGTGTCACGCAGTTCTACACTGTGCTTGCACGGGCAAACGAAGTCCCACACAGGGGAGAAACTGCTCCGCGTCATGCTAGCAAAAATCGATGTGTGGCTGTTCTCCGCGCCAACTGCACAAATCGGAACCATGGTGGACGGTACAATGGAGGAACATGGTGTCCGCGCTGGGCAACCGAGGAGGGGAGGGATGGTCCATGCGCCCTGCATCGGCGCACAGCGTTCATTCTGTTGTGAAAAGGTTCCTGAGAAGTCTTCCACCCGATCTTCATCAGATTCTGAAAATGGCCAGGAAACTGTGCATGCACTTTATCCATTCGTACAAAGCCAGGAAACACCCTCCTCGAGTTGCAGCGGCAGAACGCCTCCCCCCAACACACCTCTGATATGCTATGTTTCCCACCTCAAATGAATTCCGAGCCCTCGCACATGTGGACCCGACTGTATTAACAGAGAAAGGCCATAAAACCGATTTTTTGATGATTCCCAGCAGAACAGAAGATACTCACCCTGTGTAACCTTTGGATGTCGCCAGTGGCAGCTCATGCGTGACACCATGCCGTTATGTTGAGGCCATTCGAGGATGCAACCGTTATTTGTCATTCCACCATGGACTACGGGATTAATAACGTCTTCCACTGCTTCAATGCTTGGAACATATGCTGAAAAATCTGTCTGGGCAGGGGACTGGAGACTGCTACTACATCGCCTAGTGGCCACATGAGTCCGGTGGGACTGAAATGGGATGAGGAGGAGGGAGGAGGACATTGAGCAGAAGCATTGTCTGGTGAAACGAGTGGATTTCTAACCCAGTGACAAGAGAGAGGAAGCAGGAGCAGCTTGGAGAGTTGGATGGAGAATGAGGAAGTACGAGGCATATGACCCCAAGCATCGTGCATTATGCAGTGGAAATGGAACCGGGAGCCCCTCGGATTCACTTGTGCAGAGGCCCGCAGCATGCTTATTTGCTGCAGTGACACCGAATAGTCAGCATCCGGCAGAGTATGACTTCTGGCTCTCCACCCTATGGACCCCTCGCTACCGGTCCAAAATGGGAGTCTGTTTTCCCAGCTATTGATAGGGAGGACAAACTCAAATACTATAAGGGAAATCCACCGAATTCAGTTTGGGTTGGTCCCGCTGCCTATGTGCGGCATCGTCCCCTCCTACTGACAGGGTCTGACCAGGGGGTTCCTCCACGCTCACATACTACTGCCGCGGCTGCAGGGGAAGGTTGGTGGGGTAGGAGCAGTAACCAGCCCCATCAGCAGTAACCAAGTCTGGAGTCACGATGAGCAGCTTCCTTCACCCGCCTATGAGGAGGGTATCACCATCAGCAGCAGCAGCAAGGACCTGGAGCAGGGTCCCTGAACCAACAGTTGTGGCCTACCTTGGACAGCACTCTGCCACCCCAGTTAGAATATCGCTGGACTACTGGGCAGGCCCCCAACTGGATGTGTGGGCCCGCAACATTGCCGAGTTTGCAGTGGAGAAAGCTGTCCTGCCCGCCAGTAGTGTGGCATCAAGCGGGTGTTCATGCGGCGGGGGGCCGTCGTTACCCCAAGGGAGAACCCGCTTGTAAAGGGAAATGTGGAACGACTGACCTTTGTCAAGTGAATCAGGCTGGTTTGGCCAGGATTTCCACACCCCTCCCCTTGGGCGTCAGACTACATCACCCCAGACGCCTCACCCAAACTTGAGAAAGATCTGGGTTCAAACTACCTGCCCCCCACTATTCGACCCGCCACCCCCCTGACCCACACATCTGCTGACTTTTTCCCATCTGCCAAAAACCCATCTTTCCCGGGGGAAAATGTATCCCACCCACCTCCACATGGTCATTTTGGGCCCCTGTCTGCCTCATCTGCGCTGTGGCTGTGCCCGTGACTCCACACTGTGATATTGTCCCCACTCGTGGCCTACTCCTGTTTTTGCCACCTCAGATATGTCATTGTACCACTGCCTGTCCTCATGCTGCTGTCTGCCGTGACTACACACTGTGTCATTGTCCCACCTCTGTGGACTTAACTCCTGTTTTTGCCACTCCTGAATGGCAGTGTGCAATGTTGACTCATGTGCTGCTGTGGCTGCTACAGTGTCTAAACCACTTGTCATTGTGGCACTGCCTGACCTCCATTGCTGCATGCTGCTCGTGACCTCTACACCACTGTGTCATTGTGCCCCACTGTCTGACTTCTGCTGCTGCCTTTGGTTGCCGTGCCGTGCCTACCACACTGTGGTCATTGTGCCACATGTCTGATCATGCTCGCTGCGTGGCTGTGCTGTGACTACACACTGTGTCTTTGTGCCCACTGTCTGACCTCATAGTGCTGCAGTGGCTGCTGCCGTGACCTACACACTGTGTCTTTGTGCCCACGGTTCTGACATCATGCTGCTGCTATGGCTGCCACTGCGTGACTAGAACACTTGTTGTCATGTTCACTCTGTGGCCTATTCTGTTTTTGCCACCTCTGAATGTCATTGTGACAATCTGTCTGACCTACATGCTGCTGTGGCTGCGCCGTCACCTCCATACTTGTTCATGATGTTGCCACCTGAAGCCTCAGTTGTTTTTTTCAGCTGTGATGCATGACTTTTCAGTGCTACATTCCCCCTTCAGTTTTTTGGTCAGTTTTGCCCTCTTAAGTGCCCAGGGAATTTTATAGTGAAGCGATATCTAGAGCGGCGGCAGTCATGTGCGTGTCATAACTAAAACACATACATTTGTATGAAGACAAAACCCAAGCTCCCTCTGCATATTTAAGCATGGACAACGTTCTACAGCACCCTGCGAGGCTTTGTGCAGCTGGATATAGCTGTTTTTTAATGTGATTCGTGCGAGTAATCAGGAACGAAGTTATTTTTTGCCGAGAAATTCGGCGAAGTGAACGAAAACGGAAATTCGCGAAATTCGCCCATTCTAAACTGGCCGGTGACTACTAATATCTGTATTCAAATTTAAGTGCAAGGTGCCTCAATGAACAAAGCTGGCCTGCGCCAAAGTGAAAAAAACACCTATCTGAAATGTATACGGATAATATAAGTTATACAAGCTGTGCACTGATTACTTTACATTGTATCAAAGTGTCATATCTTCAATGTTATACACTATATTTACTATTGTGCCATTGGCAAACTTAAATTCTATAAGTTTCAATTCTATAAAACACTAAAAAATAATTTTATTATGTATAAACACTTAACCTCTATACACACTATTTAAAAACCTGATTTGCTAAACTCTTAATTTATCCCTTTCTAATTCGAAGGTATAACTCCTTTTCTATTATAAGTCTGGTGGATACACCACTATTAAAGGAAAAACCTTATATTTAAAGTAATTTATTACTCCAGTAAGGGAAATTTTCCACAAGATCCTACTTGGGCAGTTATCCCTAATCTGATGGAAATAACAACATTAAGGTTTCCTTGTGACACCCTCTGCAGCGGGGGACACTTGTAGACTGAGATTGAGAAAGAATTCACAATTTAAAATTGTCATGCTGATCTCCCCACATGTTTCAACTAGTAAATGGGCTTCATCAGGGGTTAGAGGTCCGGTCCTGTGGTCTAAGCTCATTCTTTTATGTCATTTTAGGTTACACACTTATTCAGTTGCTCACCAATTAGCCACCAGAGAATCAACGAAACCCATTGCCCCTTTTACTCTCCTGCATGCATACTGATACTATGTGCTGCTGCCGCTGCCACTATGTTCTTATATACAACTCTTTTCTAGCTGGCATCCACCTTCTCAAAAAAAGGGATTCCCATAGGGCAAATTTCTTAGGGCTTGTAGGGAATCGCTTACATTAGTGGCTTTCAATGAAAAATGTATAAAGTTAAATGCACGTTTTCAGGCAAGGGGTTATCCAAAAAAATGTTTGAGGAAGGCGTTTAATAGGGCTTTGACCAGTGACAGAGGACATTTATTAAACAGTAAACAAAAGAAGAAGGAAAAAACTGATTTAATTCTCTGTATAGGTACCTTTGATGGTAGAGCCAATGAAATGAGAGCTATACTTAGAAGACATTGGCACATTCTAAGGGCAGATCCAGTATTCTCTGAGGTGATTCCTAAATATCCTAGTGTCACTTATAGAAGAGGAAAAAATCTTAGGAATGAATTTGTACATAATCTTTTTGAGGGAGATGGCAAAAAAACACGGTTACAGTCTCCGGTGGTAGGCTCATATCCCTGTGGCAACTGTTCATTCTGTCCATTCATATGGAAAACTAAAGATTTTGTTAATCCCATTGATAAGAGAAGATTTGAGATAAGACAATTTAATTCATCAACTGTAAAACCAGAGGGGTGATTTATGGGGCTGTGTGTACTTGCCCCAAGATCTATGTGGGAAAAACCATACAGGAGTTTCGTCGTCGGATCGCGAAACATCTGAGTACTATTAAAACTAGAGGTGACACCCCCCTAGCAAGACACATTATGGAAGTAAATAATAGTGAAATAGAGGTGCTAAAATTTTGGGGCATCTGTGTGAAAAAGCTAGGGGGAAAGAAAGGGTGATCTGGATGTAGTTTTGTTGCAGGAAGAGGCAAGATGGATATAAAGACTCAATACATTGAACCCCAAAGGCCTTAATGAAGGCTTTTCATTTTCAGCATTTATTTAATCTTGCCGATTCCCTATATAATTTTTGAAGAAACATAAGATATGTGGTTAAGTATGGTCAGTGGATATAGCACAGTTTAATACATGACTATAGAAGCATCAGAGTTCACATAGGGTTTTTTTTTCCCTCTCCCCCCCATCTCCCTCCTGCCCCCCCCCCCTCTGCCTCCCCGTTGTCCCTCGTTTTCCCTGTGTTTTGCAATGGTGATATGTATTGATTACGTGAGGCCACGGTTTTTATTTAACAAATTGGGATGTATGTATATTGTTTCTGTGAATGAGGGGGTTGTTGGCGGCTGAATCATGTGATATGTGTACTCGCGTTGTTGTGGCGAGACGCAGCTCGGGAGTAGATTGCCATCTATTTATGTATACTTTTTTTGTTTCTACTCACTACATAGATTTTGTGCTAACTTTAAATACAATATATGCAATACAAATGTATGCAAATACAATAGAGCATGAATGTACTAACATTTCTGCATACTCCCATTGTAACGTAATGAATTAGATAACTAGTCGTGACCTGTAAGAAAGAATATTTAATGGGGAAGGGGGGAGGTGAAGTTGCGGGATGGGGGAGGGCGGACTAACCATAGGGCCTGTAGCTTTATTAAAATGAATATGTAGATTAGATACAGAGGAGAAGTGGTTTATAGGAAGAGACTAAGACAATAGTGTATAGTACAATGGAGCATGTTTTCCCAATGAATATGCATGTAAGACATAGAGGAGAAAAGGTTCATGGGAAGTGATAAAGCTAAAATGTAACACCTATTCTGCTTAGTCCGTTCTAGGTTTGGATGCATTTCTGGAGCGTAATAATATAACAAGTTATAGTGACTAGGATTCAGGAGAGGGGTCATTGATCTAGGGATTTTTCTGATTTGCCAGATTGGAGTCAGGAAGGAATTTTTCCCTAAAATGAGGACAATTGGCTTCTACCTCATTGGGGGTTTTTGCCTTCCTCTGGATCAACACCTTAGCACAACAGGGCTGAACTAGATGGACGACTTGTCTTTTTTTAGCCTTACAAATATGAAACTATGAAACTAGGTGAGCCATGCAGACACAATAATGGGCGACATGTATGATTCTCGCCAAGTCGGAGCACACGTTTCCACTAGTTTTCCGGCGGAATTTGCGCCTCATGTATGTCGATGCCGAGGTGCGCTCATACATGTGGTGTAAAGTCCGCCGCGCCTCGTCAGTTTGTGAGGCGCAGTGCGGGACTTAGGCGCAGTGCGGGGCTGCGCCTAATATTCGCCATCCGAGGAGGTGCGCTCATACATGCGGGGAAAAGTCCACCGCGCCTCGCCAATGTGTGGGGCGCAGTGTGGGACTTAGGCGTAGTGAGGGACTGCGCTGAACATGTATTCCGACTCAAGCCAGGCTGGAAAACAGCGATAAATCATTAAGGATGTCCGTGCGGAGTATGAATTAAAAAATCGCCTTTATAAAATCGTAAAACATTCTCTGAAAAAAGAGTTCAAACCTACAAAAAAAATACATAAATAAAATCACTTTCCAAAAATCTAGAACGGCGCAACATCGGGAATTTGGATATTGAAAATTGCCGGGAAATACAGTAAAAATGCAGAAAAGAGCTGATTGGTTAAGCTAGCGGGGGCTAGGCTAGCTCAACCAATCAGAATAGGAGTGACAGAAACCCAATAAAACCTATTGAGAAATATTGACCAATCAAATTCAAAGGCGGGACAGTTAAAAATACAGTAAAAATGCAGAAAAGAGCTGATTGGTTAAGCTAGCGGGGGCTTGGCTAGCTCAGCCAATCAGAATAGGAGGGACAGAGACCCATTAAAACCTATGGAGCACTATTGACCAATCAGAATAGGAGCGACAGGGATCCATTAAAACCTATGGAGAAATATTGACCAATAAACTCATGTTTATTTCTTTATTTTCGTTAGCCACGGATCAATAGTATGGGTGCAACGAAAATAAAGAAATAAACATGATTTTATTGAATTATTTTTTTTTTTTCGTTACCCCCATATTATTGATCATTTTGTATACACATCGGTACAACTTCTGTAGTCTTATCATTTGATTTTGGCAATGTACAGTTTTATTCCAGATTGCATTAGAAAACCCATAAGAGCGTCGCTCGCTCTCCCATTGGTCCAAATAACCGCGCCTCTTTTAAATTAGCCAATCACAAACAGAGCTCGCTCTGTATTTCTTTTCCCATAGAACTCTATGAGAAAGTAGCTCGCGCTCTGATTGGCCGGGATAGCCAAACCCCCGCTAGCTCAACCAATCAGCTCTTTTCTGCCTTTTTACTGTATTTTTAACTGCACCGCTTTGAATATGATTGGTCAATATTTCTCCATAGCTTATAATGGGTCCCTGTCGCTCCTATTCTGATTGGTCAATACTCCTCCATAGGTTAGAATGGGCCACTGTCGCTCCTATTGTGATTGGCTGGTTTATGCCGACCAATGAGAATAGCTTAAACAATTTGAATTACTGTATTTCTCGGCAATTCTCTATATTGCAATTCCTTATGTAGCGGCGGTCTCGGCGACAAACGCGTTGTTAGGGATTTAACTGATTTATGTTTATAGAAGGTTTCAGCTCTTTATCTGATAATGTTTTACACTTAATAAAAATGATTTTTTTACTCATACTCCATGCCGCACGGCGCTGAGCGCCGAGATTGCATTGCGCCGATCTCTCCATAGACTACAATGGGAGAAGTAGCTCGCGCTCTGATTGGCTGGGATAGCCAAGCCCCCGCTAGCTCAACCAATCAGCTCTTTTCTGTATTTTGACTGTATTTTGAACTGTCCCGCCTTTGATTTTGATTGGTCTATATTTCTCCATAGGTTATAATGGGTCCCTGTCGCTCCTATTCTGATTGGTCAATAGTTCTCCATAGGTTTTAATGGGACACTGTCGCTCCTATTCTGATTGGTTGATTTATGCCGACCAATGAGAAACGCTTGCAGAATTTGAATTACTGTTTTTCCCGGCAATTTCGAATATCCCAATTCCCGATGTAGCGCCGGTCACGGCGACAAATGCATTGTTCGGGATTTAATTGATTTATGTTTGTAGAAGGTTTCAGCTCTTTTCCAGAGACTATTTTACACTTAATAAAAATGATTTTTTTAATCATACTCCATGCCGCACGGCGCTGAGAGTGGAGATTTCATTGCCCCGATCTCTCCATAGACTACAATGGGACAAGTAGCTCGCGCCCTGATTGGCCGGGATAGCCAAGCCCCCGCTAGCTCAACCAATCAGCTCTTTTCTGCCTTTTTACTGTATTTTGAACTGTCCCGCCTTTGAATTTGATTGGTCAATATTTCTCCATAGGTTATAATTAGAGATGGCCGAATTTCTCAAAAATTCGGTTCGGTCACTTCGCCGAATTTTCCGTCAAAATTCTTTTCGGTCCGAATTACTTCGGCACAAATCGCGTTAAAAAAACGCTATTTCCAGGCTGCCCAGAGCTTGCAGGGTGCTGTAGAACGTTGTGCCATGCTTAAATATGCAGAGGGAGCTTGGTTTGGTCTTCATACAATGTTGTGTTTTAGCAGGGGCGTAACTAGAGAAGCCAGGGCCCCATAGATAACTTTTGGATGGGGTCCCCCCCCTCCCTGACCATGACCATGTACCAGGACATGCTGTTAGATAATACAAGGGGCAAATAGCTCACCATACATCTCACCATCATACTGCTACCAATCAAATCCCACTATACTAAGACCAGCATGACCAATAACGCTATTACATAAGGACCTGATTATTACCGCCAGAACACGACCACAAATTTTACCACCACATAGTGACTGAATATATAACCCTATACTTTTTACGATCAGTACACAAAGACCAATACTGTCTTAATAATAATAATATATAATAATATAGTGACCATAAAGTGATTATATACCAGTGTTACACCAGGCTCAGACTGTTTTAACCCAAACCATACAGTGCCCATATAGTGGTAGACCCAAATGTACACAGGCCTGCAGACTGTATAATACCTCTAAACAGTGACCATATAGTGGTAGACAGCAGTGTACACAGGCTCTGCAGACTGTATATTACCATCATACAGTGACCTATAGTGGTTAGACAGCAGTGTACACAGCTCTGCAGACTGTATATAACCACCATACAGTGACCATATAGTGGTAGCTACCAGTGTACACAGCCTGTGCAGACATATAACTGATTACAGTGCAGTTACATCTTGTGACTCACAGGTAACGTTTCTCTGACCAGTCGTTGACTTTCTCTTTTTTTTCTGCATCCGGTTTCCAGTCCCATCATGATGACATCTCCCGACCATTTGGGTCCCTGCAGATTTAGACACAAATATCTTAGAACCCTGACTTTTCCAGCCCCTGCCCCCTGGCTATATGGGGTGTATTTAGGCAGGCAGGGTTTAGATAGGATATATGGGGCCCCAAATAGGCAAGGTTTAGGTAGCCAATAGAGTGCCCATATAGGCAGGCAGGGTTTAGGTAGCTATAGGGAGCCATACAGGTAGACAGGGGTTAGGTGGGCTATGGGGCCATATAGGTAGGTTTAGGTAGCTAAAGGGGCCCCATATAAGTAGACAGGCAGGCTTGTGGGGGTATACAGGCAGGCATGTGGGGGTATACAGCAGGCTTATAGGTGTGTACAGGCAGGCATATAGGGGGCTGTATAGGCAGGCAGGCATATAGGGGGCTGTATAGGCAGGCAGGCATATAGGGGGCTGTATAGGCAGGCTGGCAGGCATACAGGGGGCTGTATAGGCAGGCAGGCATATAGGGGGCTGTATAGGCAGGCAGGCATATAGGGGGCTGTATAGGCAGGCAGGCAGGCATATAGGGGGCTGTATAGGCAGGCAGGCAGGCATATGGGGGGCTGTATAGGCAGGCAGGCATATAGAGGGCTGTATAGGCAGGCAGGCATATATGGGGGCTGTATAGGCAGGCAGGCAGGCTTATAGGGGGCTGTATAGGCAGGCAGGCATATAGGGGGCTGTATGGGCAGGCAGGCATATAGGGGGCTGTATAGGCAGGCATATAGGGGGCTGTATGGGGCAGGCAGGCATGTAGGGGGCTGTATAGGCAGCAGGCATATAGGGGGTTGTATAGGCAGGCGGCAGGCATTTAGGGGGCTGTATAGGCAGGCATATCGGGGGTATAGGAAGGAATATGTGGGTTAGGCAGGCATATGGGGGTATAGGCAGGCATAGGGGGGTATAGGCAGGCATATGGGGGTATAGACAGGCATGATCGGGGCTTTAGGACGGCAAATGGGGGCTATAGGCAGGCATATGTGGGTATAGGCAGGCATTTGGGGGGTATAGGCAGCCAATGGGGGGTAAAAGGGCAGGCATATGGGGGCAATAGGCAGGCATATGGGGATTAGGCAGGCTTAGGGGGCTTTGGCAGGCATTATGGAGGGGTATAGTCAGGCTTATGGGGGTGTATAGGCAGGCATATGGGAGCTATAGGCAGGCATATGGGGGCTATGGGCAGGCATATGGGGGGCGATGGGGCAGGCATATGGGGGCTATAGGCAGGCATATGGGGTATAGGCAGGCATATGGGGGTATAGCGGCATTGGGGGGTATAGGCAGGCATATGAGGGGGTATAGGCAGGCATATGGGGGGTAGAGGCAGGCATATGGGGGTATACTGGCAGGCAGATGGGGGGTATAGGCGGGGCATATGAGGGGGTTTTTAAAGCAGGCATAGGGGGGGTTTATAGGCAGGCATGAGGGGTATAAGCAGGCATTATGGGGGGTATAGGCAGGCATATGGGGGTATAGGCAGGCATATGGGGTATAGGCAGGCATATGGGGGGTTATAGGCAGGCATATGGGGGGTATAGGCAGGCATAGGGGGGGGTATAGGCAGGCATATGGGGGTTTATATGCAGGCATTGGGGGTATAGGCAGGCATATGGGGGGAAATAGGCAGGCATATGGGGGTATAGGCAGGCATATTGGGGGGTATAGGCAGGCATATGAGGGGTATAGGCAGGCATTATGGGGGTATAGGCAGGCATATGGGGCTATAGGCAGGCAAATTGGGGGGTATAGGCAGGCATATGCGGGGTAAGGCAGGCAAATTTGGGGGCTATAGGGAGGCATATGGGGCTATAGGCAGGCATATGAGGGTATAGGCAGGCATATGGGGGTATAGGCAGGCATATGGGGGGGTATAGGCAGGCATATGGGGGGTATAGGCAGGCATATGGGGGCTATAGGCAGGCATAGGGGGGTAGGTAAAATAAGTAACTACTTACTCACCTCGGTCCACGCTCCCCCGATGTGTCGCTCGCTCTGCTCTGCTGCTCTCCCTGCAGCCTCTGCTCTCAGCGCGGGCGGCGTGGTGATGTGAAGTCACCGCGCCGCCCACGTGACCACAGAGCGCCGGCAGGGGAAATAGCAGAGCGGAGCGATCGGCGTTTCCTCCTGCTACTACTGAGCAGCGCTGCCTCTGAACGCTCGGGCCGGGGGGCCCGGGAGTTCAGAGGGAGTATGCGCCGGGCCCCGCAGCTCCCCGCCCGCCGCAGTGAACTGTTAAGTTTACTGCCGGCGGGCCCAGGAGCGGCATTACCAGGGTAGCGGACGCGGTAGCAGCTGCCCCGGGGCCCCCCTAAGTGCAGGGGCCCCGTAGCAACTGCTACCCCTGCTACCCCAGTAGTTACTCCCCTGTGTTTTAGTATGACACGCACATGACTGCCGCCGCTCTTAGAATCGCTTCACTATAAAATTCCCTGGGCACTTAAGAGGGCAAAACTGACCAAAAAACTCAAGCTTGTGGGGGTATACAGCAGGCATATAGGTGTGTACAGGCAGGCATATGGGGGCTGTATAGGCAGGCAGGCATATAGGCGGCTGTATAGGCAGGCATGCATTTTAGGGGCTGTATAGGCAGGCAGGCATACAGGGGCTGTATAGGCAGGCAGGCTTTATAGGGGGCTGTATAGGCAGGCAGGCATATAGGGGCTGTATAGGCAGGCAGGCAGGATATAGGGGGGGTATAGGCAGCAGGCAGGCATATAGGGGCTGTTAGGCAGGCAGGCATATAGGGGGCTTTTAGGCAGGCAGGCATATAGGGGGGCTTGTATAGGCAGGCAGGCATATAGGGGGCTGTATAGGCAGGCAGGCATATAGGGGGCTTTATAGGCAGGCAGGCAGGCATATAGGGGGCTGTATAGGCAGGCAGGCATATAGGGGGTGTATAGGCAGGCAGGCATATAGGGGGTGTATAGGCAGGCAGGCAGGCATATAGGGGGCTGTATAGGCAGGCAGGCTTTAAGGGGGCTGTAATAGGCAGGCAGGCTGGCATTTTGGGGGCTGTATTGGCAGGCAGGCATATAGGGGGCTGTATAGGGCAGGCAGGAATATAGGGGGATGTAAAAGGCAGGCAGGCAGCATATAGGGTGCTGTTTTAGGCAGGCAGGCAGGCATATAGGGGGCGGTATAGGCAGGCAGGCATATGGGGGGCCCTGTATAGGCGGGCCATTAGGGGGCTGTATAGGCAGGCAGGCATATAGGGGGCTGTATAGGCAGGATTATAGGGGGCTGTATAGGCAGGCAGGCAGGGCAGGCATATGGGGGGCCCTGTATAGGCAGGCATATGGGGGCTATTAGGCAGGCATATGGGGGCTATGGCAGGCATTTGGGGGCTATAGGCAGGCATATGGGGTATAGGCAGGCATATGGGGGGTATAGGCAGGCATAGGGGGGGTATAGGCAGGCATATGGGGGGCTATAGGCAGGCATATGGGGGCTATAGGCGGGCCCATATGGGGGTTTAGGCAGGCATCATGGGGGGGTATAGGCAGGCATATGGGGGGTATAGGCAGGCATATGGGGGCTATAGGCAGGCATATGGGGGCATAGGCAGGCATATGGGGGCATAGGCAGGCATATGGAGGGGTATAGGCAGGCATATGGGGGCTATAGGCAGGCATATGGGAGCTATAGGCAGGCATATGGGGGCTATAGGCAGGCATTTGGGGGTTTTGGCAGGCATTTGTGGGGGTATAGGCAGGCATATGGGGGTTTTAGGGAGGCAAATTATGGGGCTATAGGCAGGCATATGAGGGTATACAGGCAGGCATATGGGGGTATAGGCAGGTTTTGGGGGGTATAGGCAGGCATATGGGGGGTATTGGCTGGCATATGGGGGCTATAGGCAGGCATATGGGGGCTCAGGCTGGCTTATGGGGGCTTGGCAGGCATATGGGGGGTAAGGCAGGCATATGAGGGGGTTATAAGCGGCATAGGGGGTTAGGAGCATAGGGGGGTATAGCGGGCATATGCTGGTTGGCAGGCTATGGGGGTATAGGCGGCTTGGGGGGGTTAGGCGGCATGGGGGCTATAGGCAGGCATATGGGGGCTATAGGAGGCATATGAGGGGGTATGGCAAGGCATAAGGGGGCGTTAGGCAGGCATTGGGGGCTATACAGGGCATATGGGGTTTTAGGCAGGCATATGGGGGGTATAGGCAGGCATATGGGGGGTATAGGCAGGCATATGGGGGTATAGGCAGGCATATGGGGGTATAGGCAGGCATATGGGGGTATAGGCAGGCATAGGGGGGTATAGGCAGGCATATGGGGGTATAGGCAGGCATATGGGGGGTATAGGCAGGCATATGGGGGGTATAGGCAGGCATATGGGGGCTATAGGCAGGCATATGGGGTAGGTAAAATAAGAAACAACTTACTCACCTCGGTCCACGCTCCCCCGATGTGTCGCTCGCTCTGCTCTGCTGCTCTCCCTGCAGCCTCTGCTCTCAGCGCGGGCGGCGTGGTGATGTGAAGTCACCGCGCTCGCCCACGTGACCACAGAGCGCCGGCAGGGGGAAGTAGCAGAGCGGAGCGATCGGCGCTCCGTCCTGCTACTACTGAGCAGCGCGGGCCTCTGAACGCTCGGGCCGGGGGGCCCGGGAGTTCAGAGGGAGTATGCGCCGGGCCCCGCAGCTCCCCACCCGCCGCAGTGAACTGTTAAGTTTACTGCCGGCGGGCCCAGGAGCGGCATTACCAGGGTAGCGGACGCGGTAGCAGCTGCCCCGGGGCCCCCCTAAGTGCAGGGGCCCCGTAGCAACTGCTACCCCTGCTACCCCAGTAGTTGCTCCCCTGTGTTTTAGTTGCACGCACATGACTGCCGCCGCTCTTAGAAATCGCTTCACTATAAAATCCCCTGGGCACTTAAGAGGGCAAAACTGACAAAAAACTAAAGCGGGAATGTAGCCTGATAAAGTCTTTCCAGCGAAAGCTGGAAAAAAAACAAGCTGAGAGCTCAGGTGGCAACATCAGTGACAGAGTGTGGAGGTGACGGCGCTAGCCACAGCAGCTTTAGGTCAGACAGTGGGACAATGACATTCTGGAGGTGGCAAAAACAGGAGTAGGCCAAAGAGTGGCACAATGACTGAGAGCGGAGGTCACGGCGGCAGCAGCATGAGGTCAGGCAGTGGCACAATGACATTCTGGAGGTGGCAAAACAGGAGGAAGCCACAGAGTGGCACAATGACTGAGAGCGGAGGTCACGGCGGCAGCAGCATGAGGTCAGGCAGTGGCACAAAGACATTCTGGAGGTGGCAAAACAGTAGCAGGCCACAGAGTGGCACAATGACACAGTGTGGAGGTCACGGTAGCAGCAGCATGAGGTCAGGCAGTGGCACAATGGCATTCTGGAGGTGGCAAAACAGTAGCAGGCCACAGAGTGGCACAATGACTGAGAGCGGAGGTCCCGGCGGAGGCAGCATGAGGTCAGGCAGTGGCACAATTACATTCTTGAGGTGGCAAAACAGTAGCACGCCACAGAGTGGCACAATGACACAGTGTGGAGGTCACGGTAGCAGCAGCATGAGGTCAGGCAGTGGCACAATGACATTCTGGAGGTGGCAAAACAGGAGGAAGCCACAGAGTGGCACAATGACTGAGAGCGGAGGTACGGCGGCAGGCAGCATGAGGGTAGGCAGTGGAACAATCACATTCCGACGGGGGCAAAACAGTATTAGGCCACAAAAGTGGGACAATCACACAGTGTGGAGGTCACGACAGCAGCAGCAGGGATGAGGTCAGACGTGGCACAAAAGCATTA
>JAODAL010038829.1:0-38727 GCA_025379985.1 Phyllomedusa bahiana | reverse complement strand
TCCCCACCCCGATTCCCCCAAACCCTCACACCCGATACATCACAATACACCACTCAAAACCCCATAACTCACATATCACCACCACACACCTATACATCACTACACCCCTATATCCCATATACCCATCATACCCCATATACATTCATCACACGCCATCTCATCCCATATACCCCACCCACACCTTACCCCTCACACGCCATCTACATCCCATATACACCACTCACCCACCGTATACAACCCATATACACCCCTCACACACCGTATACACCCCTATAACCACTCCACACCGTTTTACACCCTTTTAACCACTCACACACCGTATACATCACTTTTTACCCCACTCACACACCCAAAAATTTCCTATCCCCTCCACACCGTATACATACATTACACCACTCAAAACCCCGTATACTTTAATACACCATCGCGCCCTATAACCCCAAAAAACCCACTCACAACCGTTACATCCCATATACCCACTCACAACCCGTATAACCCCGTTTTTAAATCACTCACACACCGTATACATACTTACCCACCACACACGTATCATCCCATATACACATCACAACCCCGTATAATCCCATAAACACCACTCACACGCCATATACACCACTCACACACCGTCGGGCCCGGACTGCCCATAGGGCAAACCGGGCATTTGCCCGGCGGGCCACTGCGGTCCGGACCGCAGCGCCAGCTCGGAGCTCCCGCCGAGGGAGAAGGTGTTTCCCCCCGGCGGGCCCAGAGTGCCGCTCGGCGCATGTACAGGGGCCGCAACGGTCGCATATGCGACCGGACCCCTGTGCCAGGGGGCCGATAGACCCCCTCGCCACACGGCTGCAACGGTGGGTACCGACCCAGCCATGCAGCCATCACGGGCCGCCGCCTGCACCGCGCGGTGCAGCAGCGGGCCTAGGCTGAAACAGCTGGGTTTCTTCTGATCCCATTCTGTTCAGGCTCCCGGGAAAGACCGTGGGGCAGGTTGCCGGCGCGATGTGATGACATCATCGCGCGCCTGCTCCGCAGCTCGCGCTCTGCTGCCAGCGGCCGCTCCGTGTGAAGACAAAAGAAGAAGCAGAGACATCGGGTAAGTATTGGTTTTATTTATTTTTTTTAAACTACTAGCCCTGCCTACCTATATATCAGCCCTGCCTGCCTACCTATATACTGCCCCTGCCTGCCTACCTATATATCTGCCCTGCCTGCCTACCTATAGACTGCCCTGCCTACCTATATACTGCCCTACCTACCTTTTTTTACACTCTGCCCTCCCTACCTATATACTGCCTACCTACCTATATATCAGTTTGGCCTTGCCACCTATATACTGCCCTGCCTGCCTACCTATATTCTGCCCTGCCTGCCTACCTATTTTACTGCCCTGCCTCCCTTTACCTATATACTGCCCGCCTGGCTATATACTGTCCTGCCTACCTTTTATACTTCCCCTTTGCCTGCCTGGTATATACTGCCCTGCCTACCTAACCTATTTTACTGCCCTCCCTACCTGCCATATACTGCCTGCCTATATACTGCCCCTGCCTACCTATATACTGCCTCCTACCGACCTATATACTGCCCCTGCCTACCTACGGCCCTGTCTGCCTATATACTGGCCCTGTCTGCCTATATACTGGCCCTGCTTACCTATATACTGGCCCTGCTTACCTATATACTGGCCCTGCTTACCTATATACTGGCCCTGTCTGCCTATATACTGGTCCTGCCTGGCGATATACTGGCCCTGCCTACCTATAAGTGGCCCTGCCTGCTTATATACTGGCCCTGCTTACCTATAAGTGGCCCTGCCTGGCTACTTACTAGCCTTGCCTGGCTACTTACTAGCCCTGCCTGGTTACTTACTGCCCTAACCTGGCTAATTACTGGCCCTAACTGGCTAGTTACTGGGGGCAGCCCTATCTACCTGGCTGGTTACTGGGGGCAACCCCAGCTTCCTGGCTGGTTACTGGGGGCAGCCCCAGCTACCTGGCTGGCTACTGTGGGCAGCCACAGCTTCGTGGCTGGTTACTGGGGCACCCCAGCTACCTGGCTGGTATACTGTGGGCAGCCCCAGGCTACCATGGCTGGTTACTGTGGGCAAGCCCCACTACCTGCTGGTTACTGTGGGCAGCCCCAGCTACCTGGCTGTTACTGGGGGCAGCCCCCCAACCCCTTCCTGGCTGTTTACGTACTGGGGGAAGCCCCAGCCTACCTGGCTGGTTACTGGGGGCAGGCCCCAGCTACCTGTGCTATTACTGGGGGCAGCCCCACTACCTGCTGTTTACTGTGGCAGCCCACTACCCTGGCTAGTTACTGGGGGCCACCCCAGCTACCTCTAGTTACTGGGGTCAGCCCCACCTTCCTTGCTGGTTACTGTGGGCACCCCAGCTACCTGGGCTTGGTTACTTGGGCCAGCCCCAGCTAACCTTGCTGGATTACTGTAGGCAACCCCCAGCTTCCTGGCTGGTTACTGGGGGCTAATTACAGGGTTAGGCCCCTGTCTACCTACCAAATTAATGGAGGAATGGCCCTGTTTACCCTAACAAATGGGGACTACCTATTACTTGCCACTTATCATCACATTTTTAATTTCTAATTTTTCGGGTCTACACATACGCTGTTTGGGAATTGATAGAAAAGTGCTGAAGAGAGAGGAGTCTAAGATGGTATTTGTGTAAATTTCTGACAGAACGAGTATGGTGATCCGTTAGAAGGAGGACACTGCATGTCTGTACCGGAACTGAGAAAGAAATGGAAGTGGAACGACTCATCAGGGAAGACATCATGGAGGTTTGAGCCAGAAGAATAAAAGGAGAAGAGTAACAACTCCCATCAAGATGACGTCTCCTGGTGAGTCCTCTGCTGTCCAGGGGTCAATGGTACATCTGTGTTGAATCAGTCTGTTACATGTGATGTGACCTGAACTCTGGGATGTGAATGTGGGTGGGTTGTAGATATGTTGGTGCTTATGTAGTCGTCAGTGTGGCTTGTCCGGATTGTAAGGCGCACACCGGGACTCTGTGATGAGTTTCTCTGCACCACTGTTTCTCTCTTGCTTGTGTGTAGGGCTCTTCACACGGGAGCGTTTTGGTGCATATTTTTGATGCTTTTTTTGTGCAGAAATGTTCAGCATTAACTGCTCTGCTTTTCTGCACAAAACCGCACCGAAAACCCATCAAAAATGCACGCAAATGCTCCGTGTTAAAGCAGCTTTATAGTGTAGTTTATTTTAGAAAGTGTCGAGGTGCGAGAACAAGGGACATTTTGTAAGTGGATATTGTATGTGGGCTGCTGGGGGCGCTGTGCCAGGGCTGATTTTTATTCCTAGTCCAGCCCTGCACACCATATACATCCCATATACACCACTCATACACCGTATACACCACTCACACACAGTATACATCCCATATACACCACTCACACACCATATACATCACTCACACGCCATATACATTCCATATACACCACTCATACACCATATACATCACTCACGCCATATACATCCCATATACACCACTCACACACCGTATACATCCCATATACACCACTCATACACCATATACACCACTCACACCGTATACATCCCATATACACCACTCATACACCATATACACCACTCACGCCATATACATCCCATATACACCACTCACACGCCGTATACATCCCATATACACCACTCATACACCATATACACCACTCACGCCATATACATCCCATGTACACCACTCACACGCCATATACATCCCATATACACCACTCACACGCCGTATACATCCCATATACACCACTCACGCGCCGTATACATCCCATATACACCACTCACACACCGTATACATACCATATACACCACTCACACACCGTATACATCCCATATACATCACTCACACGCCATATACACACCACATAACACATATCTTCCCATATACACCACTCATACACCGTATACATCCCATATACACCACTCACACACCGTATACACCACTCACACGCCATATACATCCCATATACACCACTCACACACCATATACATCCCATATACACCACTCACACGCCATATACATCCCATATACACCACTCATACACCGTATACACCACTCACACGCCATATACATCCCATATACACCACTCACACGCCATATACACCACTCATATACTGTATACATCCCATATACACCACTCATACACCGTATACATCCCATATACACCACTCACACACTGTATACACCACTCACACGCCATATACATCCCATATACACCACTCACACGCCATATACATCCCATATACACCACTCATATACTGTATACATCCCATATACACCACTCCTATACTGTATACATCTCATGTACACCACTCATATACTGTGTACATCCCATATACACCACTCACACACCGTATACATCCCATATACATCACTCACACGCCATATACACCACTCACACACCATATACATCCCATATACACCACTCACACACCATATACATCCCATATACACCACTCATACACCGTATACATCCCATATACACCACTCACACACCGTATACATCCCATATACACCACTCACACGCCATATACATCCCATATACACCACTCATACACCGTATACACCACTCACACGCCATATACATCCCATATACACCACTCACACACCATATACATCCCATATACACCACTCATACACAGTATACATCCCATATACACCACTCATACACTGTATACACCACTCACACTCCATATACATCCCATATACACCACTCACACACCATATACACCACTCACACGCCATATACATCCCATATACACCACTCATATACTGTATACATCCCATATACACCACTCATACACCGTATACATCCCATATACACCACTCATACACCATATACACCACTCACACGCCATATACATCCCATATACACCACTCACACGCCATATACATCCCATATACACCACTCATATACTGTATACATCCCATATACAGACCACACCTATACTCGTATACTTCTCATGTACACCACGATCATATAAACTGTGTACCATCCCATATACACCACTCCATATACTCGTAAACATCCATATACACCACTCAACACTGTATACACTTCACCGGCCGACTTTATTAGGTACACCATGCAAGTAACGGGTTGGACCCCCTTTTGCCTTCAGAACTCGCCTCAATTCTTCGTGGCATAATTCCACAAGGTGTTGCAACGATGCTCAACTTTGTACCAAGGGCCCAAAGAGTCAAGAAAAAAATAATTCCCACACCATGACACCACCACCAACCAGCCTGAACCGTTATACAAGGCAGGATGATCCATGCTTCTCATGTAGTTTGCCCGCCAACATCTGACCTACCATCGCGAATGTCGCAGCAGAATCGAGACTCATCAGACCAGGAACGTTTTCTTCCAATCTTCTACTGTCCAATTTCGATGAGCTTGGGCAAATTGGAGCCTCAGTTTTCCTGTTCTTAGCTGAAAGATGGCAACCCGGTGTGGTCTTCTGCTGCTGTAGCCCACTGCCTCAAGTTGGCCGTACTGTGCGTTCAAGAAGATGCTCCTCTTCTACCTTGGTCTGTAAACGGGTGGGGGCAATTTTGAGTCACTGTTGCCTTTCTATCAGCTCGAACCAGTCTGCCCATTCTCCTTTGACCTCTGCATCAACAAGCAATTTCCGCCCACAGGACTGCCTCTCACATGATGTTTATTCTATTTTCGGACCAATCTCTGTAAACCCTAGAGATGGTGTGCGTGAAAAATCCCAGAGATCACAGTTTTTTCTGAATACTCAGACCAGCCCTTCTGGCACCAACAACCATGCCAAAAGTTTCAAAGGCACTCAAATCACCTTTCTTTCCCATGACTGATTGCTCTCTTTTGAACTGTCAACGGAAATTGCGTCATTACCATGTCTACAAGCCTAAATGCACTGGATTGCCCGCCATGTGATTGGCTGATTAGAAATTAAGTGTTAACGAGCAGTTGGACAGGTGTACCTAATAAAGTGGCCGGTGAGTGTACATCACTCACACACCATATACATCCCATATACACCACTCATACACAGTATACATCCCATATACACCACTCATACACCACTCACACACAGTATACATCCCATATACACCAGTCACACACCGTATACATCACTCACGCCATATACACCACTACCGTATACACCACTCACACGCCATATACATCCCATATACACCACATACATCCCATATACACCACTCATATACTGTATACATCACTCACGCCATATACACCACTCATACACTGTAACATCACCACGCCATAAAACACCACCGCACACCGTAACATCCCATATACACACCATACAACAAGTATAACAACCAGTATACACCACTCATACACTGTATACATCACTCACACGCCATATACATCCCATATACACCACTCATACACAGTATACATCCCATATACACCACTGATGCACTGTATACACCACTCACACTGTATACACTACTCATACACAGTATACATCCCATATACACCACTGATACACTGTATACATCACTCACACTGTATACATCACTTACACGCCGTATACATCCCATATACACCACTCACTGTATACACCACTCACACACCATATACATCCCAAATACACCACTCGTACACCGTATACATCACTCACACGCCATATACATCCCATATACACCACTCACACACCGTATACATCCCATATACACCACTCATACACAATATACACACCGTATACACCACTTACACACCGTATACATCCTGTACACACCAGTGACACGCCATATACATCCCATATACACCACTCACATGCCATATACATCCCATATACACCACTCGCACACCGTAAACATCACTCACACGCCATATACATCCCATATACACCACTCACACGCCATATACATCCCATATACACCACTTGTACACCGTATACATCACTCACACGCCATATACATCCCATATACACCACTCACACACCGTATACATCCCATATACACCACTCACACACCGTAAACATCACTCACACGCCATATACATCCCATATACACCACTCACACGCCATATACATCCCATATACACCACTCACACACCGTATACATCCCACATACACCACTCATACACAATATACACACCGTATACACCACTCACACACGGTATACATCCTGTATACACCAGTGACACGCCATATACATCCCATATACACCAGTGACACGCTATATACATCCCATATACACCACTCATACACCGTATACACCACCCTCACAGACCTAAACAGTCGTAACACCCTACGCATATACATCCCATATACACCACTCACACGCCATATACATCCCATATACACCACTCACACACCGTATACATCCCATATACACCACTCACACACCGTATACATCCCATATACACCACTCACACCAGTAGACAATCCATAATCACACCACTCACACACAGTAATATACATTCCCGTATACACCATTCACACAACATTATACATCCGTATACACCACTCACACACAGTAACACCCATAATACCCAACTCATACACTGTACACACCACTCACACACAGTATACATCCCAAATACACCACTCACACACAGTATACATCCCGTATACAGCACTCACACGCCATATACATCCCGTATACAGCACTCACACGCCATATACATCCCGTATACAGCACTCACACGCCATATACATCCCATATACACGCCATATACATCCCGTATACACCACTTACACACCGTATACATGCCGTATACACCACTCATACACAGTATACATCCCATATACACCACTGAGGACATAAAACACAGTGATGGCAGTTCTACATTAAACACTTAACACAGACACATCAAGAACTGCCTATCCCACACTATATACACTACACATGTCACTCATGTCACACAACACTTACCTGGTTCTCCAGGTATTAGCTCCGCCCACCTCGCTATTAGCTCCGCCCACCCCATTTAAATTACCAACGTTAAAACTTCTGGAGACCCTTCAGTGTTTGCTCTCTTCTTGCTTAGGGGCCTCCCTGCAGCAGAAATTGTGTCCAAGCAGCTGACCTATAGTAAAGCAGCTGCTGCTGTGGAACAGGAGAGGAGGGGGGCGGAGGCTGAGGCACAAAAGCAAAGCTAGTGCTGATAGGCTGAAGCTCAGCCAATCAGTACAAGGCTTAGTTTCCGCACTGCTCTCCCAGGTTATCTCACAAGTGCAGCGAAGGTGACGGCGGGGCCTGATGCTGCAGCTTCCTTTAATCTCCACCAGTAGAGGGGGCCCAGCAGTGTCGATGTCAGGTCCTACCGGGGGATCCTCCGACCCTCCAGTGGGCCAGTCCGACACTGTGGACAGTGGATCAGATACTTTGTGTCGGTGAGTGCTCTTACGAGTAGCAGAGGATTAGACACATTCAGCACATTTCTAAAAGTTTTCTGTTCTCAGAAATGGAGCAAAATGTATCTGATGTTCATCAAATCTCCGCACAGATGTGAGGACCCAGTCCTGTATGTTGGCGCGCGCTTACCCAATCCTAAAATGTTGCACACTTTTTGCACAAAAAAAAAAAAAAAAGCTTCATCACGGATTCTGATTTTTTACTCTGCAAGGTCCAAAAATTTCTGGTGCTGGAGTAGAACTCCAAAATTTACTGCCCCCCCCCCCCCCCCTCATGTCCCTCTCCCATCATAACACAGTGCAAATGTTGCAATAGCACATATAATCTATGTACAGCAATTAATGCTGTACATTGCTGCACAAAAATCGCGGTAGAATCGCGGTAATTGCCATTTTTTTTTTTGTGCAGTAATGTACAGCAATAATTGCTCTGCCTTCCTGCACAAAAAACGCATTGAAAAAACGCATTAAAAATGCACCAAAAACGCACCGTGTGAAAGCACCCTTAGAGCACTTAATCACCAATTCACAGACTCGCTCTAATGCACAGAGCAATCAGCACACTAATACACAGAGCACTTACTCACTATACACACACACTAACTAATACTTAGAGCACTCACCAATCACAGCATAGTCGAATCCACACACTAGTACATAGGAGCACTTACTCACTATACACAGACACTAACTAATACTTAGAGCACTCACCAATGCACAGAGCAATCCACACACTAGTACATAGAGCACTTACTCACTATACACAGACACTAACTAATACTTAGAGCACTCACCAATGCACAGAGCAATCAGCACACTAGTACATAGAGCACTTACTCACTATACACAGACACTAACTAATACTTAGAGCACTCACCAATGCACAGAGCAATCAGCACACTAGTACATAGAGCACTTACTCACTATACACAGACACTAACTAATACTTAGAGCACTCACCAATGCACAGAGCAATCCACACACTAGTACATAGAGCACTTACTCACTATACACACACACTAACTAATACTTAGAGCACTCACCAATGCACAGAGCAATCCACACACTAGTACATAGAGCACTTACTCACTATACACAGACACTAACTAATACTTAGAGCACTCACCAATGCACAGAGCAATCAGCACACTAGTACATAGAGCACTTACTCACTATACACAGACACTAACTAATACTTAGAGCACTCACCAATGCACAGAGCAATCCACACACTAGTACATAGAGCACTTACTCACTATACACAGATGCTTACTAATACTTAATGCACTTATTCACCAATACACAGAGCAATATGCACACTAATACACAGAGCACTTATTCACCAAAACCCAGATCCTTACTTATGCAAAGAGTAATTTGTACGCTATTGCACAGAGCACTTACTCACTATACACAGGTGATTATTTATACTTAGAGCACTTATTCACCAATACACATATCCTCTCTAATGCACAAAGTATAAGTAAGCATGTGTGTATTGTAAGTGCTCTGTGTATTAGTGTGCTGATTGATCTGTGTATTGGTGAATAAGTGCAGTGCTCTAAGTATTAGTAAGCATCTGGGTATAGTGAGTAAGGGTTCTGTTTCTTTGTATGCTTGTTGCTCTGTGTATTGGTAAAGATCTGTGTATTGTTAGTGGAGGGTATGTGTATTAGTAAGAGTGTGTGTAGGATGCGTAAGTGCTCTGTGTATTCGTGAGTAATTGCCCATTATATTAGTGCATTAGTGGGGCTCCTTGTATTGGTGAGTAAGTGCTCTAAATATCAGGAAAGATGTAGTGAGTAAGTGCTCTGTGTAGTAGTGAAGTCTGTCTTGAAGTGCCTGCCCTGAGTATTATTGTACTGATTGATCTGTGTATTAGGAAGAGTCTGTGTGTAGTGAGTAAGTGCTCTGTGTATTAGGAATGGTCTGTGTATAGTTAGTATATTAGTATGCTGATTGTTTTCTGCGTTAATAAGTGTTAGGACACTGGTGAGTAAGTGCTCTGCACAATAGGAATGATCTGTCTATAGTGAGTAAGTGCTCTGTGTATTAATAAAGGCCTGGGGTGTTGGTGAGTAAGTGCTCTGCATATAAGGCAGGACCCCTGCATAGTAAGCGCTCTATTTATTAATATTCTCTTTGTTTTGTGTATTAGAAAGGGCCTGTGTATAGTGAGTAAGTGCTCTGTACATTGGTGTGCTGTTTGCTCTCTGCATTAGTAAGAGTGTACGTGGAGTGAGGAAGTGCACTTAATATTTGCAGGCGTCTATGTATAGTGAGTAAATAAGTGTAAGTGAGTAAGTGCTGTGTGTATAGTGAGTGCTATGTATATTGGTGTGTGTATAGTGAGTAAGTGCTCTGTATATTAGTGTGTGTAATAGTGAGGGAATTTCTCTGTATATTGGGTGTGTATGGAGTAAGGGGCTCTGTATTTTGTGTGTATAGGAGTAAGGGCCGTATATTGGTGTGTGTATAGTGAGTAAGTGCTCTGTTTTAGGAAGGGCGGTAGTAGTAAAATGGGGCTTATTGACCATTTAGACAATAGTTTCCCAAAAAGGCCCTTGAGGGGTTGGGGGGTCCCCTTTCGATGTCCCTCCCTGCAGCCGGTGACCCCCAGACCTCCGGAGTGTGCGAATCCTGATCAGGATGTCAAGGAGACCGAGGCGGCCGGTGAGGTAAACACGAGACCCCGTACTGACTGCTGGATTATACTGGGAGACTGCTGGATTATACTGGGAGACTGCTGGATTATACTGGGAGACTGCAGACACTGGGGGATTATACTGGGAGACTGCTGGATTATACTGGGAGACTGCAGACACTGGGGGATTATACTGGGAGACTGCAGACACTGGGGGATTATACTGGGAGACTGCAGACACTGGGAGATTATACTGGGAGACTGCTGGATTATACTGGGGCCTGCAGAAAAATGCCTGGATTATACTGGGAACTGCAGACACGCTGGATTAACTGGGAGACTGCGCATGGGGATTATACGGGAACTGCAACACTGGGGGATTATACTGGGAGACTCCCGACACTGGGGGATTATACGGGGAAAGATGCAGACACTGGGAGATTATACCGGGAGACTGCAGACACTGCTGGATTATACTGGGAGACTGCAGACACTGGGGGATTATACTGGGAGACTGCAACACGGAGGATTAAAACTGGGAGACTGCAGCCCCGGGGATTTACTGGGAGTGCTGGTTATACTGGGAGACTGCTGGATTATACTGGGAGACTGCAGACACTGGGGGATTATACTGGGGATTTGCAGACACTGGAGTTTATACTGGGAGAACTGCAGACCAGGAGATTAACTGGGGACTGCAGACACTGGGGGATTATACTGGGAGACTGCAGACACGGGGGGATTAACTGGGAGACTCCCCGGGGGGAAATTATACTGGGAACCCCAGACACGGGGGGATTTATGGGAACTGCTGGTTAACTGGGAGACTGCAAACATGGGGGATTAACGGGGAACTGCAGACACTGGGGATTATAGGGAGACTGCAGACACTGGGGATTATACTTGGATACTGCAGACCGGATTATAGGGGAGACTGCAGACACTGGGGGATTATACTGGGAGACTGCAGACACTGGGGGATTATACTGGGAGACTGCAGACACTGGGGGATTATACTGGGAGACTGCAGACACTGGAGGATTATACTGGGAGACTGCAGACACTGGGGGATTATACTGGGAGACTGCAGACACTGGAGGATTATACTGGGAGACTGCAGACACTGGGGGATTATACTGGGAGACTGCAGACACTGGGGGATTATACTGGGAGACTGCAGACACTGGGGGATTATACTGGGAGACTGCAGACACTGGTTTTACAGGTTTTGTTATTTCTGATGAATGATGAAAAATAATTGATACAGTATCTCACCAAAGTAAGTACACCCCTCATATTCTGTAAATATTGTGTTTCTATCTTCTCTTTGGGCAACATTGTATCAAAGATTTGACCCTGATACAATGTAAAGTAGTCACAGCATCAATGTCTATGGGGACAAAAGTGAGGACACCCCTAAGTGAGGACACCCCTAAGTGAGGACACCCCTAAGTGACAATGGACAGATTGTGCCCTCAGTGTCAGTATTTTGTGTGACCCTCATTATTTCCCAGCGCTGGCTTAACTCTCTTGGGCCTGGAGGTCACAGGTTGCAGCCACTGGAATCCTCTTCTCTCCTCTATGACGACATCATGGAGCTGGTGGGTGGTAGAGACCTTGTGCTCCTCCACCTTCTGTTTGAGGAGGCCCCACAGATGCTCCATAGGGTTTAGGTCTGGAGACGCTTGGCCAGTCCAGCACCTTTACCCTCAGTCTCTTTAGCGAGGCAGTGGGGGTCTTGGAGGTGTTTGGGGTCGTTATCATGTTGGATACTGCCCTGCGGCCCAGAAGGGAGGGGATCATGCTCTGCTTCAGGATGTCACAGGACATGTTGGCATTCATGGTTCCCTCAATGAACTGTAGCTCCCCACAGCCGGCAGCACTCATGCAGCCCCAAACCATGACACTCCCACCACCATGCCTGACTGTAGGCAGACACACTTGTCTTTGTGCTCCTCACCTGGTTGCCACCACACACCTGACACCATCTGAACCAAATAAATTTATCTCAGCCGCATCAAAGCACAGGATGTGGTTCCAGTAATCCATGTCCTTAGTCTGCCGGTCGTCAGCAAATGGTTTGTGACTTTCTTGTGCATCATCTTTAGAAGAGGCTTCCTTCTGGGACAACAGCCATGCAGACCAATGTGATGCAGTGTGTGGTGTATGGTCTGAGCACTGACAGGCTGACCCCCCCACCCCTGTAACCTTGGCAGCACTCCTCTCTGGATATGGAGATGAGCTCGTGCACTCAGCTTCCCTGGTCCGTTCTGAAGGGAACCTGTCTTGTTAAACTGCTGTATGGTCTTGGCCCCCGCGCTGCAGCTCAGTGTCAGGGTGCTGGCCCCCGTGCTGCCGCTCAGTGTCAGGGTGTTGGCCCCCGCGCTGCCGCTCAGTGTCAGGGTGTTGGCGCTGCAGCTCAGTGTCAGGGTGTTGGCCCCGCGCTGCAGCTCAGTGTCAGGTTGTTGGCCCCCGCGCTGCAGCTCGGTGTCAGGGGGTTGGCCCCCCGCAATGCAGCTCAGTGTCAGGGTGTTGGCCCCGCAGCTCAGTGTCAGGGTGTTGGCCCCCGCGCTGCAGCTCAGTGTCAGGGTGTTGGCCCCCGCGCTGCAGCTCAGTGTCAGGGTGTAGGCCCCCGCGCTGCAAAGCATTCAGTTTGGGGTCAGCAGGGTCAGTTGGCCCCCGCGCTGCAGCTCAGTGTCAGGGTGTTGGCCCCGCGCTGCAGCTCAGTGTCAGGGTGTGGGCCCCCCGCGCTGCAGCTCAGTGTCAGGGTGTCGGCACCCGCGCTGCAGCTCAGTGTCAGGGTGTCGGCCCCGCGCTGCAGCTCAGTGTCAGGGTGTTGGCGCTGCAGCTCAGTGTCAGGGTGTCGGCCCCCGCGCTGCAGCTCAGTGTCAGGGTGTGGCCCCCGCGCTGCAGCTCAGTGTCAGGTGGTGTCGGCCCCCCGCTGCAGCTCAGTGTCAGGGTGTCGGCCCCGCGCTGCAGCTCAGTGTCAGGGTGTTGGCGCTGCAGCTCAGTGTCAGGGTGTTGGCGCTGCAGCTCAGTGTCAGGGTGTTGGCGCTGCAGCTCAGTGTCAGGGTGTTGGCGCTGCAGCTCAGTGTCAGGGTGTTGGCGCTGCAGCTCAGTGTCAGGGTGTTGGCCCCCGCGCTGCAGCTCAGTGTCAGGGTGTTGGTGCTGCAGCTCAGTGTCAGGGTGTTGGCCCCCGACCGGTCGGTTCCCCCCCTCGAGTGTCAGGGTGTTGGCCCCGCGCGCTTGCGGGGTTCAGCTGTCAGGGTTGGGGGTAGGGGCCTCCCCCGCGCTGCAGTCATTTAGTCAGGGTGTCGGCCCCGCGTCTGCAGCTCGTGTCAGGGTGTTGGGCTGCAGTCAGTGTAGGGTGTGGCGCTGCAGTCGTGTCAGGGTGTGCGCTGCAGCTCAGTGTCAGGGTGTCGGGCGTGCAGTCAGTGTCAGGGTGTTGGCGCCTGCAGCTCAGTGTCAGGGTGTCGGGCGCTGCAGCTCAGTGCAGGGTGTCGGCCCGCCTGCAGCTCAGTGTCAGGGTGTCGGCCCCGCGCTGCAGCTCAGTGTCAGGGTGTCGGCCCCGCGCTGCAGCTCAGTGTCAGGGTGTCGGCCCGCGCGCCTGCGGGTGCTCAGTGTGTCAGGGTGTCGGCCCCCGCGTGCAGCTCAGTGTCAGGTGTCGGCCCCGCGCTGCAGCTCAGTGTCAGGGTGTCGGCCCCCGCGCTGCAGCTCAGTGTCAGGGTGTCGGCCCCCGCGCTGCAGCTCAGTGTCAGGGTGTCGGCCCCCGCGCTGCAGCTCAGTGTCAGGGTGGCGGCCCCCGCGCTGCAGCTCAGTGGCAGGGTGCGGCCCCGCGTGCAGTCGTGTCAGGGTGTGGGCCCCGGCTGCAGCTCAGTGTCAGGGGGTAGGCCCCCGCGCTGCAGCTCTGGGGGTGTCAGGGGTCGTTGTGGGCTGCAGCTCAGTGTCAGGGTGTTGGCGCGTGCAGCTCTGTGTCAGGGTGTAGGCGCTGCAGCTCAGTGTCAGGGTGTTGGCGCTCCAGCTCAGTGTCAGGGTGTCGGCCCCCGCGCTGCAGCTCAGTGTCAGGGTGTCGGCCCCCGCGCTGCAGCTCAGTGTCAGGGTGTCGGCCCCCGCGCTGCAGCTCAGTGTCAGGGTGTCGGCCCCCGCGCTGCTGCTCAGTGTCAGGGTGTCGGCCCCGCGCTGCAGCTCAGTGTCAGGGTGTCGGCCCCGCGCGGGAGCTCAGTGTCAGGGTGTCGGTCCCGCGCTGCAGCTCAGTGTCAGGGTGTCGGCGGCTGCAGCTCAGTGTCAGGGTGTCGGCCTGCAGCTCAGTGTCAGGGTGTCGGCCTCCGCTCTGCAGCTCAGTGTCAGGGTGTCGGCCCCCTCGCTGCAGCTCAGTGTCTGGGTGTCGGCCCCCGCGCTGCAGCTCAGTGTCAGGGTGTCGGCCCCCGCGCTGCAGCTCAGTGTCAGGGTGTTGGCGCTGCAGCTCAGTGTCAGGGTGTTGGCGCTGCAGCTCAGTGTCAGGGTGTTGGCCCCCGCGCTGCAGCTCAGTGTCAGGGTGTTGGCCCCCGTGCTGCAGCTCAGTGTCAGGGTGTTGGCCCCCGCGCTGCAGCTCAGTGTCAGGGTGTTGGCCCCCGAGCTGCAGCTCAGTGTCAGGGTGTTGGCCCCCGCGCTGCGGCTCAGTGTCAGGGTGTTGGCCCCCGCGCTGCAGCTCAGTGTCAGGGTGTTGGCGCTGCAGCTCAGTGTCAGGGCGTCGGCCCCCGTGCTGCAGCTCAGTGTCAGGGTGTTGGCCCTGCAGCTCAGTGTCAGGGTGTCGGCCTCCGCGCTGCAGCTCAGTGTCAGGGTGTCGGCCCCGGGCTGCAGCTCAGTGTCAGGGTGTTGGCCCCCGCGCTGCAGCTCAGTGTCAGGGTGTCGGCCTCCGCGCTGCAGCTCAGTGTCAGGATGTCGGCCCCCGCGCTGCTGCTCAGTGTCAGGGTGGTGGCGCTGCTGCTCAGTGTCAGGGTGTGGGCGCTGCAGCTCAGTGTCAGGGTGTGGGCCCCCGCACTGCAGCTCAGTGTCAGGGTGTCGGCGTCTGCGCTGCAGCTCAGTGTCAGGGTGTCGGCCCCGGCGCTGCAGCTCAGTGTCAGGGTGTTGGCGCTGCAGCTCAGTGTCAGGTTTTTGTCGCTGCAGCTCAGTTTCAGGGTGTTGGCCCCCGCGCTGCAGCTCAGTGTCAGGGTGTTGGCCCCGCGCTGCAGCTCAGTGTCAGGGTGTCGGCCCCCGCGCTGCAGCTCAGTGTCAGGTTGTCGGCCCCCGGCTGCAGCTCAGTGTCAGGTTGTCGGCCCCCGGCTGCAGCTCAGTGTCAGGGTGTCGGCCCCCGCGCTGCAGCTCAGTGCCCAGGGGTGTGGCCTCCGCGCTGGCAGCTCAGTGTCAGGGATGTTGGCCCCGCGCTGCAGCTCAGTGTCAGGGTTTTGGGCGCTGCTGCTCAGTGTCAGGGTGTTGGCCCCGCGCTGCAGCTCAGTGTCAGGTGTTGGACCCCCCGCTGCAGCTCAGTGTCAGGGTCTTGGCCCCGCGCTGCAGCTCAGTGTCAGGGTGGTTGGCCCCCTCTGCAGCTCAGTGTCAGGGTGTTGGCCCCCGCGCTGCAGCTCAGTGTCAGGGTGTTGGCCCCCGCGCTGCAGCTCAGTGTCAGGGTGTTGGCCCCCGCGCTGCAGCTCAGTGTCAGGGTGTAGGCCCCAGCGCTGCAGCACAGTGTCAGGGTGTCGCCCCCCGCTCTGCAGCTCAGTGTCAGGGTGTAGGCCCCCGCGCTGCTGCGCAGTGTCAGGGTGTTGGCCCCCGTGCTGCAGCTCAGTGTCAGGGTGTTGGCCCCCGTGCTGCAGCTCAGTGTCAGGGTGTTTGCATCTTTATGTAGAGCAACAATTCTTTTTTTTCAGATCCTCAGACAGTTCTTTCCCATGAGGAGCCGTGCTGAACCTCCAGTGACCTGTATGAGAGGGTGTTAGAGCGATGACCCCAAATGTAACGCACCTGCTCCATATTCACACCTGAGACCTTGTAACACTAACGAGTCACATGACACCAGGGAGGGAAAATGGCAAATTGGGCACAATTTGTTCATTGTCACTTGGGGTGTACTCACATTTGATGTCATTCCGGGGTGTCCTCACTTTTCTTGTCCCATAGGGCTGTACTCCCTTCTGTTGTCATTTAGGAGTGTCCTCACTTTTGCGGTCACTAAGGGGTGTTCTCACTTTTATTGTCACTTAGGGGTGTCCTCACTTTTGTCCCCATAGACATTGATGCTGTGAGTTCTTCCCTGTGATACAAGCCTGGCACTGACTACTTTACATTGTATCACTTAGGGGTGTCCTCACTTAGGGGTGTCCTCACTTTTGTTGTCACTTAGGGGTGTCCTCACTTTTGTGGTCTCTTAGGGGTGTCCTCACTTTTGTTGTCTCGTAGGGGTGTCCTCACTTTTGTTGTCCCTTAGGGGTGTCCTCACTTTTGTCCCCATAGACATTGATGCTGTGAGTTCTTCCCTGTGATACAAGCCGAGCACTGACTACTTTACATTGTATCACCTAGGGGTGTCCTCACTTTTGCGGTCTCTTAGGGGTGTCCTCACTTTTGTCCCCATAGACATTGATGCTGTGAGTTCTTCTATGTGATACAAGCCAGGCACTGACTACTTTACATTGTATCACTTAGGGGTGTCCTCACTTTTGCTGTCTCTTAGGGGTGTCCTCACTTTTGTCCCCATAGACATTGATGCTGTGAGTTCTTCTGTGTGATACAAACCGGGCACTGACTACTTTACCTTGTATCACTTAGGGGTGTCCTCACTTTTGCTGTCTCTTAGGGGTGTCCTCACTTTTGCCCCATAGACATTGATGCTGTGAGTTCTTCTATGTGATACAAGCCAGGCACTGACTACTTTACATTGTATCACTTAGGGGTGTCCTCACTTTTGCTGTTTCTTAGGGGTGTCCTCACTTAGGGGTGTCCTTTATTTTGTCCCCACAGACATTGATGCTGTGACTACTTTACATTGTATCAGGGTCAGATCCTCAGGGTTGTCCCAGGAGGAGACAGAAGACAATATTTACAGAAATGTAAGGGGTGTACTTACTTTTGTGAGTAGCTATATTCTGCAGTTTATTACGCCTCTGACCTCTGTACAGACCTGCAGAACATTGCTCATCTACCTCCTGACAGGTACATAAGGCAGATTATTACACTATTGACCTCTCTACAGATCTGCAGAACATCGCTCCTCTACTGATATATAGTCATCTATGCTGCAGATTATTCCACCGCTGACCTCTCTACAGATCTGCAGAACATCGGTCCTCTACCTCCTGACAGATACAAAGTTATCTATGCTGCAGATTATTCCACCGCTGACCTCTCTACAGAACATCTCTCCTCTACCTCCTGACAGATACATAAGTGATCTATGCTGCAGATTATTCCACCGCTGACCTCTCTACAGATCTGCAGAACATCGCTCCTCTACTGATATATAGTCATCTATGCTGCAGATTATTCCACCGCTGACCTCTACAGATCTGCAGAACATCTCTCCTCTACCTCCTGAGAGATACATAGTGATCTATGCTGCAGATTATTCCACCGCTGACCTCTCTACAGATCTGCAGAACATCGCTCCTCTACCTCCTGACAGATACTTAGTGCCATATCCTGCAGTGATGACAGATGCTGGTCCTGGGTGCTGTTCTGGGAAGGACGGGCGCCCGTGTCCTCTGGTTATTTTTGGCTTGTGTTAGTCCGGTCACGTGATCTCGGGGGTTTATTGGCGACCATGTGATAGGTGTATAGTGGGCATTGTAGTAATATGCTGACAGCTGCGTCACGCTGCCCCCCCCCATGATCGGACTGAGAACTAAGGGACCCCAAAATAGGGTCGGACCTATATACAATGTGGAGGCTGAACCTGTGGTTTGTTGAAGGGTCCGGTTACCAGAAACCTATAGATGAACAGAAAGGACCTAAAACAGACAGGAGACCGCACAGAGTGGTCACCCAGACAAAAAGTGAGGGGCTGCAAGGCAACAAGGAGCACTGCACCCTACCGAATCCTAGGAAGGGACGTGAAAGGGGCACTCTCACCATAAGTACTAGCTATAAACATGCAGGCAAAAAAAAATAATACCAACTACATTGCTGTTCTGATTTTGCTTCCCTTCAGAGTTAGAGGAGTTTTTATCTCCTGCTTGTGTACACAAGCTTAACTAGGCTATGTCCCACCTATCTCTGCTCTAACAGTGACCGGGAGGTTGATGTAAATTCCTGCTGTGTCTTATCAACAGCACAAGAGCTTGTTTGAGTCTTACGGGCAAATCTTAACCCTTTGGAGCTCTGGAGCCTTGTGCCCTACTGTTGAGACCTCTCCATCATCAGTACCCTCTAACAGGATCAGCTAGGAGTAGCAGAGCTGAAATGTCAGTCACTGCTGTAGAACCGTCCATAGTCTGAACAGGAAGTGGGAGCCTGAAGCTGTAGGAGTGCCCAGAGTCTGAACAGGAAGTGGGAGCCTGAAGCTGTAGAACCACCTATAGCCTGAACAAGAAGTGGGAGCCTGAAGCTGTAGAACCACCCACAGCCTGAACAGGAAGTGGGAGCCTGAAGCTGTAGAACCACCCACAGCCTGAACAGGAAGTGGGAGCCTGAAGCTGTAGAACCACCCACAGCCTGAACAGGAAGTGGGAGCCTGAAGCTGTAGAACCACCCACAGCCTGAACAGGAAGTGGGAGCCTCAAGCTGTAGAACCACCCACAGCCTGAACAGGAAGTGGGGGCCTCAAGCTGTAGAACCACCCACCGCCTGAACAGGAAGCGGGAGCTTGAAGCTGTAGAACTGCCCACAGCCTGAACAGGAAGAGGGAGCCTGAAGCTGTAGAACCTCCCACAGCCTGAACAGGAAGAGGGAGCCTGAAGCTGTAAAACCGCCCACAACTTGAACAGGAAGAGGGAGCCTGAAGCTGTAGATCCACCCACAGCCTGAAGAGGAAGCCTGAAGCTGTAGAACCACCCACAGCCTGAACAGGAAGTGGGAGCCTAAAGCTGCAGAACTGCCCACAGCCTGAACAGGAATGTATACTTGCTCTCCTTGTATGCTGGTGATCCTACACAAGGGCTACTTGCTCTCCTTGAATCCCTGAGACCACCTTTGTGGCTCACTATTCGCTGTCTCTCCTGTGTTCTTTCTTCTGGACAGTTCCCCATTCTGTCTCTCTTCTCTCACTGTGCTAAATCTTTCTCTCTCTCTCTTCTGTCTACCTGTCTCTTTCCTTCTCTCCTCAGTGAAGTACTCTCATTCCAGGTAGATAGGGTCAGCCTGGTCTTGGTCCACAGCCGGCTTATGGCCAAGTGACCCTTTAATTGGACTAACTTTGGTTCCAACTATTACAACAGGTGGACACAACTCCCCTCAGCACATTTCAGACCCTTCCCTTCTCCTTCTTCTGATTGGCTACAGGCCCAGCCATGCTTTCCTCTCTTAAGGTGGCCCCCTCCCCTAAATAAAATGTCTGCAAACCCCTTATGAACCTATACACATCGTATACCTGTTCATAGGACGTGGTCTTGCCCCTTATATTGGGACCGATATAACTTGTGACCATTTCAGTACATGTACCCAAATGGTGGTCACCCAGACAGGAAGTCAGGGGCTGCTAGGCAACATCAAGTCCCACATCCAGCAGAATACTCTGGGGAAGAGCTCTCGGTGTGGCCAATATCCTGAGACCTTCCCTGTCAGGAATAAGGACACATAGCTGTCTCTTTCTCCCACATCCAGCAGAATTCTCTGCGGCAGAGCTCTCGGTGTGGCCAATATCCTGTGACCTTCCCTGCCAGGAATAAGGACACATAGCTGTCTCTTTCTCCCACATCCAGCAGAATACTCTGCGGCAGAGCTCTCCGTGTGGCCAATATCCTGAGACCTTCCCTGCCAGGAATAAGGACACATAGCTGTCTCTTTCTCCCACATCCAGCAGAATACTCTGCGGCAGAGCTCTCGGTGTGGCCAATATCCTGAGACCTTCCCTGCCAGGAATAAGGACACATAGCTGTCTCTTTCTCCCACATCCAGCAGAATACTCTGCGGCAGAGCTCTCGGTGTGGCCAGTATCCTGGGACCTTCCCTGCCAGGAATAAGGACACATAGCTGTCTCTTTCCTGTCGGTCACTACAGAGATCCTCTTAGAGGACTTCTCCTTCAGCCGGACATGGAGACACCTGTTTTGGTCTGTCGGAGCCCATCAGGGATCTGGACCATCGCTCTGTCCATGTCCGCTCCATAGGTTTCTTCCTTCTCAGAGTCCTGGAGACGGAGGTTTGTGGTCCTTGGTGGTTCTCTCAGGGACATGAGGTCAGGATGACGGCTCGGAGGTCAGGCCGATTGTCCTGTCTTGAGATCTAACGCTCTTCCCAGGTGTCCCCACCAGTTTGGAGGAAGGACGAGCCCAGTTCCAGTATTAACATCTCATTTCCTATCAAGTCGAAAACCGGAGCCGGAGCAGCACAAGGAGCCAGGAGTCCTATTGTTATGTTCAGGAAGGTGACGTCCGCAGGTTTGCAAGGTCAGCTTCTCCGTGTGCAGCTCCCCGCGCCTCGTCTCCTGCTAAACAAGCCCCCCACATCGATCACTTGGGCTAATTCATTTACTTGCTGTACCTTACTGGAAACTGCCAACAAGCTGCTGTTGATGGATCTTTTTTTTCTATTGAACTCAGGTACTTTGACTAAACAATGCTATGAATGGGCTGTGATGTCCATAATCGGGAACCTCGAGATTCCTCCTGCAGCCCCTCTTCTTTTCTAATGAACCCCAACGACACATCTATCAAGAGAAACCCCTCTTCCTAATTGGAAACCATCAACAAGTCGATATTGTTGACACTGCATTTTGAGCGCATGATGGAAATCCTACTGGGACCTCAGTAATCCGTAACCTGGTGATAAGTCCCTCTTATAAACTCCTAAAACATATATCATGAGAAATACCTCTTAGTAGATGGAGACCATCAACAAGTTGCTGAAACCTAAAAAATATATTTTATTGCTCTTGTCATTGCCCTGTGGTCTTGCCAAATATTTATCTAGTCCTGTCCAGGAGACTCTAAAACATATTTTCTCTTCAAAGTGGTCCTATCACACACGCACACACACTTTCATAAGACCGCAGGGCAATGACCAGCATAATATATATATATATATGACTATATAAAATATATAATATATATATATATATATATATATATATATATATATATATATATACATATACACACACACGTGTGTGTAATTTGACCACCTTGCAGATCATTTTCCTCTACTCACAGCAGCTGTAAAGTGAGATTAATCTTCTCTGCTGTTACGATACTTGATGTACTGCTCGAGTCATTGCCCTGGTGATCTAGTCTGATCTTATCTACCCCTGTCCAGAGAACAAAAGCGCAATCATTATGTAATTTCCGACTATTTGTAATGAGACAACCCTGCAGATCAGTTTCCTCCACTCACAACAACAGTAAAGTGAGATTAGTCTTCTCTGCCGATACTATACTTCATGTATTGCTCTTGTCATTGCCCTGCGGTCTTATCAAATTTTTATCTAGTCTTGTCCAGGAAAAAATAGCGCTATCATTCTGTCATTATTACTGTTTGTAGTAAAAGTGAGATTAGTCAGAGATTGTATACTTAATGTACTGCTCTAGTCATTGCCCTGTCCATCTAGTCTAATCTTATCTATCCTTGTCCTGAAAACAATAGGAAAAATCATATTGTCATTAATACTATTTGTAATGAGACCACCCTACAGATGAGTTCTCCTCTTCACAGCAGCAGTAATGTGAGATTTGTCTGCTCTGCTGATTCTATATGTCAAGTATTGCTCTTGTCATTGCCCTATGGTCTAATCAAATCTTTATCGAGCCCTGTCCAGGATACAATAGAGCGATCAGTCTGTCATTACTACTGTTTGTAATCGGACCGCCCTGTAGTTCTCCCCCTCACAGCAAAAGTAAAATGAGATTAGACAGAGATTGTATACTTAAGGTACTACTCTAGTCATTGCCCTGTCAGTCTAGTCTAATCTTAGCTATCCTCACAGCAGTAGTAATGTGAGATTTGTCTGCTCTGCTGATTCTATACTTCAAGTATTACTCTTGTCATTACCCTGTGGTCTAATCAAAACTTTATCTAGTCCTGCCCAGGAAACAAGAGGGCAATCATTCTGTCATTACCTGCTATTTGTAATGGGATTACATAGAGATAAGCTGCAACTGCAGTAAAGTGAGCCAGCCGTTCAGGAATTTGATCTCTTTACTACTAGAGAAGGGCAAGATTCTATAAGTATTTTTTTTGTTGCATAGGACTGCTGAAATAAAAAAAAAAAACACTGCCAAAATTTCTGCGCAAATTTGCACCATAGTTTATATCGCCGCATCAGAAATTTGTAAATCAATGACACAGGAAAAAAGTAGGTGACAGGCCGAGCGTTCATAAGGCGGAATCCACCTTTAAATCCATGGCAGAGAGCTGCTTTAGTTCGTATTTTTGGGGTTTTACTGCACATTATATAATTTAGGCTGAATCCTGCACCAGCGGAAAGCGACTGGAGTAATCCTTTAAGTAGCTTCCAATGTAAATGCAGGGGCCCCAAATAGACACTGTGGCCCCCATTACACAGGAGCCGGTGACACCTTAGGATTTCTGGTAATTATGCAGTTGCTGGAGCAGAGGGTCAGGATGTTGCAGCAATGATGCCGGACAGTTCTGTATTCTGTAACTTCACCTCTGAGGTCAATATTGCACAACCCTCCTATTGCAGTGCAGAAAACAGTCAGGATGGTGTCTACATTCAGGGAATTGGAGCACGACCCATGGACCCCCAATAATGGCGCTCCCTCTTCTCTAAATAACTATGCAAATGTACTGATCCTGAGTTACATCCTGTATTATCCTCCAGAGCTGCACTCACTATTCTGCTGGTGCAGTCACTGTACATACATTACTTATCCTGTACTGATCCTGAGTTACATCATGTATTATACTCCAGAGCTGCGCTCACTATTCTGCTGGTGCAGTCACTGTACATACATTACTTATCCTGCACAGATCCTGAGTTACATCCTGTATTATACTCTAGAGCTGCGCTCACTAGTCTGCTGGTGCAGTCACTGTACATACATTACTTATCCTGTAGTGATCCTGAGTTACAAACTGGATTATCCGCCAGAGCTGCACTCACTAGTCTGCTGGTGCAGTCTCTGTGTACATACATTACTTGTCCTGTAATGATCCTGAGTTACATCCTGTATTATCTCTAGAGCTGCACTCACTATTCTGCTGGTGCAGTCACTGTTACATACATTACTTATCGTGTACTGATCCTGAGTTACATCCCGTTATTATACTCCAGAGCTGCGCTCATATTCTGCTGGTGCAGTCACTGTACATACATTACTTATCCTGTACTGATGCTGAGTTTCAGTCTCTAGTATCCTCCAGAGCTGCACTCACTATTCTGCTGGTGCAGGGCCACTGTACATACATTACTTATCGTGTACTGATCCTGAGTTACATCCTGTATTATACTCCAGAGCTGCGCTCACTATTCTGCTGGTGCAGTCACTGTACATACATTACTTATCCTGTACTGATCCAGAATTACATCCTGTATTATACTCCAGAGCTGCACTCACTATTCTGCTGGTGCAGTCACTGTACATACATTATTTATCCTGTACTGATCCAGAATTACATCCTGTATTAAACTCAAGAGCTGCACTCACTATTCTGCTGGGGCAGTCACTGTACATACATGTATTATCCTGTACTGATCCTGAGTTACATCCTGTATTATCCTCCAGAGCTGCACTCACTATTTCTGCTGGTGCAGTCACTGTACATACATTACTTATCCTATAATGACCCAGAATTACATCCTGTATTATACTCCAGAGCTGCAGTCTCTATTCTGCTGTTGCTGTCACTGTGTACATACCTTACTTATCCTGTACTGATCCTGAGTTACATCCTGTTTTATCCTCCAGAGCTGCGCTCACTATTCTGCTGGTGCAGTCACTGTACATACATTACTTATCCTGTACTGATCCTGAGTTACATCCTGTATTATCCTCCAGAGCTGCGCTCACTATTCTGCTGGTGCAGTCACTGTACATACATTACTTATCCTGTACTGATCCTGAGTTACATCCTGTATTGTCCTCCAGAGCTGCGCTCACTATTCTGCTGGTGCAGTCACTGTACATACATTACTTATCCTGTACTGATCCTGAGTTACATCCTGTTTTATCCTCCAGAGCTGCGCTCACTATTCTGCTGGTGCAGTCACTGTGTACATACATTACTTATCCTGTACTGATCCTGAGTTACATCCTGTATTATCCTCCAGAGCTGCGCTCACTATTCTGCTGGTGCAGTCACTGTGTACATACATTACTTATCCAAGAAGGGTCTCCTCCCGATCGTACAGGGCCGCTTGGGGAGAATTGCTACAAATGAAGAAGCGCAGCTGGAGTCCTTTACAAGGGATACACTGTAAACACTATAAGTGGTGCTCACCTGGATAGATCTGTCATTTACGGTACAGCACGAGATCTCGTAGTGTAATTAATTACAGCAAGATGAAACATAAGCAGCTCCCGTCCAATCCCGCCAGTGTTTTCTTCCCCTGTAGCGCTCCTACAAGCTATTCCCCTTTTCAGTCTTTGGTATCCAGGACTATTTTCTAATACATTACTTATCCTGTACTGATCCTGAGTTACATCCTGTATTATACTCCAGAGCTGCGCTCACTATTCTGCTGGTGCAGTCACTGTGTATGTACATTACATTACTTATCCTGTACTGATCCTGAGTTACACCTGTATTATCCTCTAGAGCTGCCCTCACTATTCTGCTGGTGCAGTCACTGTACATACATTACTTATCCTGTACTGATCCTGAGTTACATCCTGTATTATCCCCCAGAGCTGCGCTCACTATTCTGCTGGTGCAGTCACTGTGTACATACATTACTTATCCTGTACTGATCCTAAGTTACATCTGTATTATACTCCAGAGCTGCACTCACTATTCTGCTGGTGCAGTCACTGTGTACATATTTATCCTGTACTAATCCTGCGTTACATCCTGTATTATCCACCAGAGCTGCGCTCACTATTCTGCTGGTGCAGTCACTGTGTACATACATTACTTATCCTGTACTGATCCTGAGTTACATCCTGTATTATACTCCAGAGCTGCGCTCACTGTTCTGCTGGTGCAGTCACTGTACAATCCAGTACTTATCCTGTACTGATCCTGAGTTACATCCAGTATTAATCCTCCAGAGCTGCGCTCACTATTCTGCTGGTGCAGTCACTGTACCCTACATTACTTATCCTGTACTGATCCCGAGTTACCATCCTGTATTATCCTCCAGAGCTGCGCTCACTATTCTGCTGGTGCTGTCACTTGGGACATACATTACTTATCCTGTACTGGTCCTGAGTTACATCCTGTATTATCCTCCAGAGCTGCACTCACTATTCTGCTGGTGCAGTCACTGTGTACATACCTTACTTATCCTGTACTGATCCTGAGTTACATCCTGTATTATACTCCAGAGCTGCACTCACTATTCTGCTGGTGCAGTCACTGTGTACATACATTACTTATCCTGTACTGATCCTGAGTTACATCCTGTATTATCCTCCAGAGCTGCACTCACTATTCTGCTGGTGCAGTCAATGTACATACATTACTTATCCTGTACTGATCCTGAGTTACATCCTGTATTATCCTCCAGAGCTGCGCTCACTATTCTGCTGGTGCAGTCACTTGTTTACATAATTACTATACTTACTGATCCTGAGTTACATCCTGTATTATCCTCCAGAGCTGCGCTCACTATTCTGCTGGTGCAGTCACTGTGTACATACATTACTAGTCCTGTACTGATCCTGAGTTACATCCTGTATTATCCTCCAGAGCTGCACACACTATTCTGCTGGTGCAGTCACTGTGTACATACATTACTTATCCTGTACTGATCCTGAGTTACATCCTGTATTATCCTCCAGAGCTGCGCTCACTATTCTGCTGGTGCAGTCACTGTGTACATACATTACTTATCCTGTACTGATCCTGAGTTACATCCTGTATTATCCTCCAGAGCTGCACTCACTATTCTGCTGGTGCAGTCACTGTGTATATACATTACTTATCCTGTACTGATCCTCAGTTATATCCTGAATTATCCTCCAGAGCTGCGCTCACTATTCTGCTGGTGCAGTCACTGTGTATATACATTACTTATCCTGTACTGATCCTGAGTTACATCCTGTATTATCCTCCAGAGCTGCGCTCACTATTCTGCTGGTTCTATTTTGCACATTTACAGATCCCTGTATTTCATTTGCAGTTCTACTAACGGAGGTCAGAACCAGAAATGTCTTCGCATCAAGAATTGGGAGAACCGGACCCTTTCCTACGACACGCTGAACATTCAGGCCGAGCAGGTAGAGGGGAGGCTGCGTCCTCTGTATGTGGCTGTGATCTGACGCTGCAGTTGTATCTATACTGTGTATGTTGGACGCTGCTGATTGGGGCGATCCTGATCATATTATAGGGTTATTACTGTAGGTATGTAGATCATATATTCAGGCGTCTCCCAGTTCTCTCAAACTCAACAGCTTTTGGGAAAGGACATCAGGGGGATCCCGGACAGTGTCCTACAAAGCACTGCACAGCACTCCCCATATATACAGACCCCAGACCAGACCTCCCCATATATACAAACCCTAAATCAGACCCCCATATATACAGAACGCAGACCGGACCTCCCCATATATACAGACCCCGGACCTCTCCATATACACAGACCCCAGACCAGACCTCCCCATATATACAGACCCCAGACCGGACCTCCCCATATATACAGACCCCAGACCGGACCTCCCCATATATACAGACCCCAGACCGGACCTCCCCATATATACAGACCCCAGACCGGACCTCCCCATATATACAGACCCCAGACCGGACCTCCCCATATATACAGACCGGACCTCCCCATATATACAGACCCCAGACCGGACCTCCCCATATATACAGACCACAGACCGGACCTCCCCATATATACAGACCCCAAACCTCACCATATATATATAGACCCCGGATCAGACCGCCTCATATATACAGACCCCAGACCGGACCTCCCCATATATACAGACCACAGACCAGACCTCCCCATATATACAGACCCCAGACCAGACCTCCTCATATATACAGACCCCAGACCAGACCTCCCCATATATACAGACCCCAGACCGGACCTCCCCATATATACAGACCCCAGACCAGACCTCCCCATATATACAGACCCCAGACCGGACCTCCCCATATATACAGACCCCAGACCGGACCTCCCCATATATACAGACCCCAGACCGGACCTCCCCATATATACAGACCCCAGACCAGACCTCCCCATATATACAGACCCCAGACCAGACCTCCCCATATATACAGACCCCAGACCAGACCTCCCCATATATACAGACCCCAGACCACAGTCCTCCCCAAATATATACAGACCCCAGACCACTGTCCTCCCCGTATATACAGACCCCAGACCACTGTCCTCCCCGTATATACAGACCCCAGACCACTGGACTCCCCATATATACAGACCCCAGACCACTGTCCTCCCCTATATATACAGACCCCAGACCACTGTCCTCCCCATATATACAGACACCACACCACTGTCCTCCCCTTATATACTGATCCCAGACCGGACCTCCCCATATATACAGACTCCAGACCAGACCATTTCCAGCAGGGCCACTCGGACTATATTCTGAAAGTTTATTTCTCCACTGCCCCAGGCTTCTGAATGGTAAATCGGTCCCAGGCCATGCATGGATGTGGCACGCCGGGTGACGGTCCTTGTGGGCGCTGTCATGGCCGCCATGTTGGGTGTCCTCCGGCTTTCCCACCATGAATTAGCTGAATACAATTTCTTTTCTGCCATCTTGGTCCCATAACCTCTATGAACTCTTCCTCGCAGGATGTGGCCTGCACCAAGGCTCGCTGCCTGGGCGCCGTCATGTTCCCACCCCAGATGTCCTGTCCTCAACCCCATGAGGCAAAACCCACAGAGGAACTTCTTCCCAAGGCCAAAGACTTCATCAACCAATACTACGACTCCATCAAAAGGTGGGTGCCGTCACCGCGCCCATGGGGGTCATCAGGACAGGGTTACATTCCCTGTAGCTTTCTGTATTGCGTTGAATGAACCAGGAGACTCAGGATGGACATAAGTGAGAGAAGATGTGTGAAGCCATCATAGAAATGGACCAAACCATTGTTAATGGACCCAAGTGGTTGGGTGGGGCTGGAGTGCTCCCTAAACCAAAACTCTGTTTTGGGCCACGTCTCATAGAGCAGTAACACCAATGTTGGGCTGGAGGAGTTGGTCCATTCTGATCATTAGACGGAGCTACCAGGGGTTGGTGGATGCTACTTGACGTCACAATCCATCAAAGGATGGGCCATTAGGATTTTGGTCTTCCTTCTCTTACCTCCAATCAAGTTCCTTTAGCAAAAGTCCCCCCCCCCCACACACGCCTGCCCCCAACCTAAAAAATAAATGTCCTCTCCGTCAGATCTCAGTCGAAGGCCCATATAGAACGACTGAAGGAGGTGGAGCAGGAGGTCCGCACCACAGGAACCTACCAACTCAAGGAGACAGAGCTGATTTTTGGGGCCAAGCAGGCGTGGAGGAACGCGGCGCGGTGCGTGGGCAGGATACAGTGGTCAAAGCTTCAGGTAGGTCCAGTCCGGGGCATCTGGGCAGTTGGGTCTAGTATATGGGTCACTGTGTTGTATCTCTCTATAGACACTTTGTATCTCTGTAGGTGTTTGATGCCAGGGACTGCAGGGGCACCCGGGAGATGTTCACCTACATATGCAACCACATCAAGTACGCCACGAACAAAGGCAACATCAGGTACAGTGTGAACAGTGCCCAGAGGTCACCTGACCCGCGCTTATGTGTAGCGGACATTCTGATACATTGTATTTCCTGTGTTCACTATAAGTAACAGGTCTGAAAAGGCCTTAAAGGGGATGCATCGCTTCATCAGTTCATGTGTTTACTTGTACTTTCAGTTTCTCAGCTCTGAAATCCTGGGTTGTTTCTTCCCCTCCCAGCTGGGTGTTTATTAACTAAAGGGGGTTGCCATCATCCCACCTTCCCTGTTCATGCTCGCTCCCGAGTCCGTGTGTTCTCCCCCCCCCCCCCTCTCTCTGAGTCCACATGTCACTGTGTCGTTCCTCTCCCTATGCAGTCTTATTTTGTAAGAGCTGTTTACATACCCCAGGCCTGCATTCAGTCTAGCCAGTCTTCTATGAACTCAGAGCACTGATCTCTTCTCCTCTCACAGGTTTATTACAGTTGAATCCAGTCGTCTATGAACTCATCCAGAGCAGCACAGATCTGTCTCCTTTCTATCTTTACACGCAGCAGCATTAGGCACAGAGCACAATTCTGCTGTTCTCGGGTTGTAGAAGCAGCTGCAAGGTTACTGTGCAGCGCCTGGCTGTGCAGAGTGAAATGTTGCCGGTCCCTTACACGCAGGAGCATTAGGCACCGAGGCACAATTCTGCTGTTTTCTGATTGTAGAAGCAGCTGCAGTGTTACTGTGCAGCTCCTGGCTGTGCAGAGTGAATTGTTGCCGGCCCCTTACACGCAGGAGCATTAGGCACCAAGCACAATTCTGCTGTTTTCTGATTGTAGAAGCAGCTGCAGTGTTACTGTGCAGCTGCTGGCTGTGCAGAGTGAATTGTTGCCGGCCCCTTATTCTGAGTGAGAGAGGCAGGAATGCGCGCTCCCGTAAATATGACCGGGGGCCAGAAAGAATGTAAATTAGTAGAGCCGTCAGCCAATGAAATGCAAGGAGGAGGGATCCGACCGGCACTGGGGAACAGTGTTTACACAAAACGAAGATAAGGGAGACAGTGAAAACAAGACAGCTCTGCTAATGACATCAAATTGCTTGTTTTCACTGTCAAGACCATTCAATGAAATGATACAACCTCTTTAAAGCAGCTCCAGGGTTTTTCCCCTTTTAGTTCATTAGAAATTGCTCCTAGGTGCTCTGTAGTGCCAGTAACTTTCCTTACCTGCAGCTGCATACAGGATTTCTGGCTGATGCAACGGTCTCTGTTAGGTCACATGACCTGCACTCTGTGCTTCTGATGCTGACAGGAAGTCCGTCACTCTATGAATTCCTTTGACTAAGTTTGAACTTCCCATAGGATTACATAGAGAGATTGAACTCCAGGTCACACCATCGTGCTGTGTGTTTCAGCAATTCAGAGTGCAGGTCACATTCCAGTATCGGCAGTGAGGAATCCTGTATTCAGCTGCAGGTCACATGACCCAGGGGCAGCAGTGAGGAATCCTGTATTCAGCTGCAGGTCACATGAGCCAGGGCAGCAGTGAGAAATCCTGTATTCAGCTGCAGGTCACATGACCCAGGAGCAGCAGTGAAAAATCCTGTATTCAGCTGCAGGTCACATTCCAGTATCCGCAGTGAGGAATCCTGTATTCAGCTGCAGATCACATGACCCAGGTGCAGCAGTGAGAAACCCTGTATTCAGCTGCAGGTCACATTCCAGTATCGGCAGTGAGGAATCCTGTATCAGCTGCAGGTCACATGACCCAGGAGCAGCAGTGAGGAATCCTGTATTCAGCTGCAGATCACATGACCCAGTGGCAGCAGTGAGGAATCCTGTATTCAGCTGCAGGTCACATGAGCCAGTGGTAGCAGTGAGAAATCCTGTATTCAGGTGCAGGTCACATGACCTAGTGGCAGCAGTGATAACTCCTGTATTCAGCTGCAGATTACATGAGCCAGTAGCAGCAGTGATGAATCCTGTATTCAGCTGCAGGTCACATGACATCGGGGTAGCAGTGAGAAATCCTATATTCATCTGCAGGTCACATGACCCAGTGGCAGCAGTGAGAAATCCTATATTCATCTGCAGCTCACATGACTCACTGGCAGCAGTGAGAGATCCTGTATTCGGCTGCAGGTCACATGACCCCGGTGGCAGCAGTGAGAAATCCTCTATTCAGCTGCAGGTCACATGATCCAGTGGCAGCAGTGAGAAATCCTATATTCAGCTTCAGGTCACACGACCCAGTGGAAGCAGTGAGGACTCCTGTCGTCTTCTGCAGGTCACAGGACCCAGGGGCAGCAGTGAGGAATCCTGTATTCAGCTGCAGGTCACAGGACCCAGGGGCAGCAGTGAGAAATCCTGTATTCAGCTGCAGGTCACAGGACCCAGGGACAGTAGTAAGAAATCCTGTATTCAGCTGCAGGTCACATGACCCAGGGACAGCAGTGAGAAATCCTGTATTCAGCTGCAGTTCACATGATCCAGTGGCAGCAGTGAGGAATCCTGTATTCAGCTGCAGGTCCCATGACCCAGGGACAGCAGTGAGAAATCCTGTATACAGCTGCAGGTCACATGACCCAGTGACAGCAGTGAGGAATCCTGTATTCAGCTGCAGGTCACAGGACCCAGGGGTAGCAGTGAGAAATCCTGTATTCAGCTGCAGTTCACATGACCCAGGGGCAGCAGTGAGGAGTCCTGGCTTCAGCTGCAGGTCACATGACCCAGGAGCAGCAGTGAGAAATCCTGTATTCAGCTGCAGGTCACATGACCCGGGGCAGCAGTGAGAAAACCTGTATTCAGCTGCAGATTACATGACCCAGTGGCAGCAGTGGGGGAACCCGTATTCAGCTGCAGGTCACATGACCCAGGGGCAGCAGTGAGAAATCCTATATTCATCTGCAGGTCACATGACCCAGTGGCAGCAGTGAGAAATCCTATATTCATCTGCAGCTCACATGACTCACTGGCAGCAGTGAGAGAGCCTGTATTCAGCTGCAGGTCACATGACCCCGGTGGCAGCAGTGAGAAATCCTCTATTCAGCTGCAGGTCACATGATCCAGTGGCAGCAGTGAGGAATCCTGTGTTCAGCTGCAGGTCACAGGACCCAGGGGCAGCAGAGCGGAATCCTGTATTCAGCTGCAGGTCACAGGACCCAGGGGCAGCAGAGCGGAATCCTGTATTCAGCTGCAGGTCACAGGACCCAGGGGCAGCAGAGAGGAATCCTGTATTCAGCTGCAGGTCACATGACCCAGGGCAGCAGTGAGAAATCCTGTATTCAGCTGCAGGTAAACATGGACCCAGTGCAGCAGTGAGGAATCCTGTATTTCAGTGCAGGTCACATGCCCCAGTGACAGCAGTGAGGAATCTGTATTCAGCTGCAGGTCACAGGACCCAGGGGTAGCAGTGAGAAAATCTGTATTCAGCTGCAGTTCACATGGACCCAGGGGCAGCAGTGGGGAAATCCTGTATTCAGCTGCAGGTCACATGACCCAGTGACAGCAGTGAGGAATCCTGTATTCGGCTGCAGGTCACATGACCCAGTGACAGCAGTGAGGAATCCTGTATTCAGCTGCAGGTCACAGGACCCAGTGGCAGCAGTGAGGAATCCTGTATTCAGCTGCAGGTCACATTCCAGTATCGGCAGTGAGGAATCCTGTATTCAGCTGCAGGTCACATGACCCAGGGGCAGCAGTGAGAAATCCTGTATTCAGCTGCAGGTCACATGACCCAGTGCAGCAGTGAGGAATCCTGTATTCAGCTGCAGGTCCAGGACCATGGCAGCAGTGAGAAATCCTGTATTCAGCTGCAGTCACATGACCCAGGGGCAGCAGTGAAAAATCCTGTATTCGGCTGCAGGTCACATGACCCAGTGACAGCAGTGAGGAATCCTGTATTCAGCTGCAGGTAACAGGACCCAGTGGCAGCATTTGAGGAAATCCTGTATTCAGCTGCAGGTCACATTCAGTATCGGCAGTGGGGAAATTTCCTGTATTCAGCTGCAGGTTTCACAGACCCAGGGGCAGCAGTGAGAAATCCTGTATTCAGCTGCAGGTCACATGACCCCGTGGCAGCAGTGAGGCATCCTGTATTCAGCTGCAGGTCCCAGGACCCAGTGGCAGCAGTGAGGCATCCTGTATTCAGCTGCAGGTCACATTCCAGTATCGGCAGTGAGGAATCCTGTATTCAGCTGCAGGTCACATGACCCAGGGGCAGCAGTGAGAAATCCTGTATTCAGCTGCAGGTCACATAAACCAGGGGCAGCAGTGAAAAATCCTGTATTCGGCTGCAGGTCACTTTGACCCAGTGGCAAGCAGTGAGAAACCCTGTATTCGCTGCAGGTCACAGGGCCCCAGGGGCAGCAGTGGGGAAATTCCTGTATTCAGCTGCAGGTCACAGGGACCCGGGGCAGCAGTGAGAATCTGTATTCAGCTATAGGTCACATGACCCAGTAACAGCAGTGAGGAATCCTGTATTCAGCTGCAGGTCACATGACCCAGGGCCAGCAGTGAGAAATGCTGTATTCAGCTGGAGTTCACATGACCCAGGGGCAGCAGTGAGGAATCCTGTATTCAGCTGCAGGTCACATGACCCGTGACAGCAGTGAGGAATCCTGTATTCAGCTGCAGGTAACATTACCCAGTGACAGCAGTGAGGAATCCTGTATTCAGCTGCAGTCCAGGACCAGTGGCAGCAGTGAGGAATCCTGTATTCAGCTGCAGGTCACATGACCCAGGAGCAGCAGTGAGAAATCCTGTATTCAGCTGCAGGTCACATGACCCAGGGGCAGCAGTGAGAAATCCTGTATTCGCGCAGGTCACTGACCCAGGGGCAGCAGTGAGAAATCCTGTATCAGCTGCAGGTCACATGACCCAGGGGCAGCAGTGAAAAATCCTGTATTCGGCTGCAGGTACATGACCCAGGGGCAGCAGTGAGAAACCCTGTATTCAGCTGCAGATTACATGACCCAGTGGCAGCAGTGAGGAATCCTGTATTCAGCTGCAGGTCACATGACCCAGGGGCAGCAGTGAGAAATCCTATATTCATCTGCAGCTCACATGACTCACTGGCAGCAGTGAGAGATCCTGTATTCGGCTGCAGGTCACATGACCCCGGTGGCAGCAGTGAGAAATCCTCTATTCAGCTGCAGGTCACATGATCCGGTGGGCAGCATGAGAAATCCTATATTCAGCTGCAGGTCACATGACCCCGGTGGCAGCAGTGAGAAATCCTCTATTCAGCTGCAGGTCACATGATCCGGTGGCAGCAGTGAGAAATCCTATATTCAGCTGCAGGTCACATGACCCAGTGGAAGCAGTGAGGAATCCTGTGTTCAGCTGCAGGTCACAGGACCCAGGGGCAGCAGTGAGGAATCCTGTATTCAGCTGCAGGTCACAGGACCCAGGGGCAGCAGTGGGAAATCCTGTATTCAGCTGCGGGTCAACATGACCCAGGGGCAGCAATGAGAAATCCTGTTTTCCCAGCTGCAGGTCACATCCAGTGGCAGCAGTGAGAAATCCTGTATTCAGCTGCAGGTCACACCCAGGGGCAGCAGTGAGGAATCCTGGATTCAGCTGCAGGTCACATGACCCAGGGGCAGCAGTGAGAAAAATCCTGTATTCGCTGCAGGTCACATGACCCAGGTGCAGCAGTGAGTAATCCTGTATTCAGCTGCAGGTCACATGACCCAGGGGCAGCAGTGAGAAATCCTGTATTCAGCTGCAGGTCACATGAGCCAGTGGCAGCAGTGAGAAATCCTGTGTTCAGCTGCAGGTCACTGGACCCAGGGGCAGCAGTGAGAAATCCTGTATTCAGCTGCAAGTCACATGACCCAGGGGCAGCAATGAAAAATCCTGTATTCGGCTGCAGGTCACAGGACCCAGGGGCAGCAGTGAGAAATCCTGTATTCAGCTGAGGTCACTTTGGGACCAGGGGCAGCAATGAGAATCCTGTATTCGGCTGCAGGTCACATGAGCCAGGGGCAGCAGTGAGAAATCCTGTATTCGGCTGCAGGTCACATGAGCCAGGGGCAGCAGTGAGTAATCCTGTATTCAGCTGCAGGTCACATGAGCCAGGGGCAGCAGTGAGAAATCCTGTCTTCAGCTGCAGGTCACATGACCCAGGGGCAGCAGTGAGGAATCCTGTATTCAGCTGCAGGTCACATGAGCCAGGGGCAGCAGTGAGGAATCCTGTATTCAGCTGCAGGTCACATGAGCCAGGGGCAGCAGTGAGAAATCCTGTATTCGGCTGCAGGTCACAGGACCCAGGGGCAGCAGTGAGGAATCCTGTATTCGGCTGCAGGTCACATGACCAGGGGCAGCAGTGAGAAATCCTGTATCGAGCTGCAGGTCACATGAGCCAGGGGCAGCAGTGAGGAATCCTGTATTCAGCTGCAGGTCACATGACCCAGCGGCAGCAGTGAGAAACCCTGTATTCAGCTGCAGGTCACATGACCCAGGGGCAGCAGTGAGAAATCCTGTATTCAGCTGCAGGTAAGCAAAATGGCTGGTGTGCACCTAGAAGTAATTTCTAATGAGCTAAGCGAATCAAAAAAATACAGGTCTGGAGAGCGGAATTTTTCAGTTTTTAGCTTTCTAAGTTTCAGTGGTCACAACTTGTGTGAGGCCTTGTTTTTTGTTTTTTTTGCCGTAGTTGAAGGATGCATATAAATTATGGTATCTTATTTTTCTGTTTTTACAGCATGAATATAAAAAAGTGGTGTTTTTGCTGCATTTGTTATAGTTTTTATATGTTTGCTCCATTTACATTTCACAAGTTATTACAGCAGCGTGCATGCCTGAGATGTGCAGGGGGTTTTGTGTGTGTATGAAATGCGCATGATAATTTTTTTTAGTAAATAGATTTATTTTATTCTTTATTTTGTCACACTTTTTTTATGTTAACTTTTTTTTTTATCCCATTAAGGGATAATGATTTTTACACTTATAATGCATTGCTGTATACTATATTGCTGTATACTCCACATAATGCACTGCTGTATACTCCTGTATGCTAATTTGTTATCTACTGTGTCAGTATAACAAAGTCGGCTGTAAGAGCAACACAGTGTGCCCTAACAGCAGGCTTTCTGCACAGACAACCCTAGGGTTACTCTAGGTTCCAGGGCAGACTCTCAAGTCTTTCCCCAGGCTCCATCATGCACTGCAAAACCCAGGTAGTGATGCCAATAGAGGTCGCTGCCAAAAGAGAACTGTCGCCACCCGGCTGCAAAACACAAGGGTTGGTCGTTAAGGGGTTAAACAGGATCTGGAGCCCACCATGTGTAGAATTTAAAGGGGTTCTCCACTTCGATAATCCCTCCTGGTCCATTGATAACAGGCTATTCATAAATTGACCCCTTTGCTGGGACCCTTCGGGATCGGCTATAATCTGTGGGGAGACCTGGCAATAGGTGTATCATTCCCTGCAGCACCACCTCAGGAGGAATGAGGTATTACACATTGTCCGTTTACATCAATGTAATGCAGGACAGGACGAGTCCTCCAGAGATGGTGACGCTCTTTGTAACCTCAATCCTAAACATGGGACTCCTCTCTGTTAACTCAAAATTCCCTAAAGAACATGGTTTTAAAGGGACAAACCCCTTAAAAGGGCCCTTTGTGCCCCGACCTTTAAAACCGCCATTTCTCCGAGTTGGTCTACAACCTGCATCTTGGATCTTCATCACCTTCTGGGATTTTAACGCCCCCTCTTCTTTGGAAAAAGGTCGGCCCACATCTTTCCTCAGAGAAAAGATGGGACCTCAGATTTCAGGATCTGGAACAGCCAGCTGATCCGCTACGGGGGGATCAGACGGAGGAAACCGGTGGTGGGAGATCCCGTGAAAGTGGAGTTGAATGAGGTGGGATTTTCTCCGGTTCTGAACTCCTGGAGTCTCGTTTTTAGTGTTTTTGGGCCTCGTTTATGGACACTGTCTAAGGCTGTGTTCACACAATGTATTTTCATGTTTTTTAGGGGCGTATTTCATTGCAAAATAAGCTTCAAACAATGTTCTAAGCATCTCCCATTGTTTTGTAAAAAAACCCGTCTCATTTACACTTTCTGGTTGTGGTGCGGATTTTGGAATGATTTTAAGCGCCTTGTCAATTCTTGAGCGTCTACACAGGTAAAATCCCCATAGTGACAATGGTGGAGCAGATGTTCGACATTTAAAATGCCTCAAAAACTGCTCCACACTTTTCAAAATCCGTCTCCAATCAGGTGGGGTTTTTTAAGCTGAATTTGAAGAATAAATTTAGGCCGCGTTCACACGGCAAAGACCGGTATTTTGTCTTTTTTTTTGGCATGCAGGGGGACAGCTCATGTCTGCAATTTACAGATTCAGCCATCTGCCTTTGCACCCACATGTTCATGTTCTGCCCAAAAACTGGACCGCCGGTGGGGTTAAAAAAAAAAACTGAGTCTAACAGTACAGCTGGGTTTAGCTCTGATTAGTTGCTACTTTCTGCTGGGTGGGTATGGCTGTGATTGGGGTTTTTGGTTTTGACGGGGGTGCTAGTGCTGTGATTTGGTTGCAGGTTTTTTGCTGGGTGCTATGTGCTGTGATTGGTTGCTATGGTTTCTGACTGGGTGCTATGTGCTGTGATTGGTTGCTATGGTTTCTGACTGGTTGCTATGTGTGGATTGGTTGCATGGTTTTTTGACTGGGGGTATGTGCTGTGTTGTTGTAGGTTTTTTTGATGGGTGCTAGTGCTGTGATGGTTGCTATGGG
>JAODAL010038828.1:0-38728 GCA_025379985.1 Phyllomedusa bahiana | reverse complement strand
AATAGCCCCCTCCCTCACATATAACAGAAATAATAGCCCCCCCCCCGCACAATAATAGTAGAAAAAGCCCCCCTCCTGCACATATAACATAGATAATAGCTTTTCCCTCCCTGCACAAAAATTTTGTAATAATAGCCCCCCTCCCAATTAACAGAGATAATACCCCCCCCCTGCACTATAACTATAGATAATACCCCCTCCCTTCACATATAACTAGATAATAGCACCCCTCCCTGCCAATAAATATTAGAAAATAGCCCCCCTCCCACATATAACAGTAGATAATACATCCTCCCGCACAAAATAAAAATAGAAACACCCCCCTCCCGCAAAAAACAATAGATAACAGCCCCCCCCCCCTGCACATATAACAATAGTAATGGGCCCCCCCCTGCACATTTTAACACTAGATAATAGCCCCCCTCCCTGCACTATAACAGTAGATAATAGCACCCCCTCCTGAATATAATAGTAGATAATACCCCCCCCTCCCGCACATATAACAATAGATAATAGCCCCCCCTCCCTGCCATAAACAATAGTAATAGCCCCCCTCCCTGCACATATAACAGTAGATAATAGCATCCCACACTGCACAAATAACATAGATAATATTCCCCCTCCTGCCATATAACAATAATAATGGCCCCCTCGCTGCACAAAAACAGTAGATATAGCATCCCTCCCTGCACATAAAACAGTAGATAATAGCCCCCCCCCTGGCATATAACAGTAGAAAATAGCCCCCCCCCCTGCACAATAACAAAAGAAATAGCCCCCCCCTGCACATATAACAATAGATAATAGCCCCCAGCATGAATAGCGCTAATTAAAAAAATACCCTGACAGAACTCACCTGACCTCCTCCTTTCCGCTGTCGCTGTCGCTGTCCCGGTCTTTTTCTCGCGGCGTGCGTACCGGGGCCGCGCACGGGCAGCGTGGCGCACACGCCCCTGGGCTGTGCACCGCGGCACAGACCGCATCCTAGCGGCCACAGATTACCCGCGGAGCTCTTGCTCCGTGGGGAAGCATCTAACTGTATGTGCGTCCCGCCCCACATACAGTTAGTCCCCCCCGCTGCCCGTCGCCAAGGCCTAAGCCCCTAAACCCATAGCTTTGCACTGGTAGCGGCTTAGGACCCTAACGTCCGGGGGGCGGCGGATAGCGGCGGCGCCGGGGACTATGCGGGGGTGACGTTTCATCCGCACCGCCATGCAGGACGGGAGAAGCAGGCGGGAGGGCCCCGGGGCGGGAGTGAGGTAAGTGGCTGGCTGTTTATTTTTTTGTGTGTTTTTTTTAACTACCTAACGGAGCCCTGACTACTAAAAGGGGGCCCTGACTACTAAAGGGGGCCCTGACTACTAAAAGGGGGCCCTGACTACTAAAGGGGGCCTGACTACTAACAGGGGGCCCTGACTACTAAAGGGAGGCCCTGACTACTAAAGGGGGGCCCTGACTACCAAAGATGGGCCCTGACTACCAAAGGGGGGCCCTGACTACCAAAGGGGGGCCATGACTACTAAAGGGGTCCCTGGCTACTACAGGGGGGCCCTGACTACCTAAAGGGGGGCCCTGGACTACCTAAAAGGGGGGCCCCGGGACTACAAGGGGGGGGCCCTCTGAATCCCAAAGGGGGGCCCTGAAAACCAACGGGGGACCCTGACTACCAAAGGGGGCCCTGACTACCAAAGGGGACCCTGACTACTAAAGGGGGGCCCTGACTACTAAAGGGGGGCCCTGACTACTAAAGGGGGGGGCCCTGGACTTACCCAAGGGGGCACTGACTACCTAGGGGGCCTTGACTACCAAAAGGGCGCCCGACTACCTAAAGGGGGCCCCTGACTACTAAATACTAAAGGGGAACCTGCAATTACTAATGGCCTAAGGCACTGACTACCTAAATACTAAAAGGGGCCCATGACTACCTAAAGGGGGGGCCCTTGACTACCTAAATGGGGCTGTGACTACCTAAATACTAAAAGGCGCGCTCCTGACTACCTGCACACACTAGCTAAAGGGGGGGCCCTGACTCCTGCACACAGCTAAAAAGAAGACCCCTAACGCCTGCACACTAGCTAAAGGAGACCCCTCTAACTGCATACACACTAGCCTAAAGAAGACCCTAAATCCCTGTTTACTACCTAAAGGAAGGCCCTCCTAACTGCACTGTATTATACTTCAAGGGAAGCCATAACTGCCTGTATACTACCTAAAGGGGGGTCCCTAACTGCTTGTTGCAGCCTTTATAAAGGGGGCCCTAATACCTAAAACTGGGGGAAACAACCTACCTACAGCCTACTCCTAAATGGGGTCCACCAACTAACTGCAGCCTATCAATTTGCACCTAACTGGGGCCTGACTTATCTAAAATGGGGCCACTTTACATACCCACCGTGGCTATGCTTCCACCAACCTACCTGGGGCCGGCCTTACCAAGTTATCAGCGGGGTCTACCTACCTAAAACCTGGGGCCTTTCCATTTGCCTACGTACCTGGTAATTATAAATTGTAATGAGAGGGGAAACAGCCCATAGTTATAGAATTATCTCCAGGGGGAATAGTTACTCTCCCCTCTCACTACGCCATCCCTTAGGAGACCAGGCCTCTAAGTTATGGCTTGTACCTGTTCTTCCACCGCTTGGAAGTTTGTACAGAGGTGGGAATAGGTAAAGAGATGCTGGGAAAATTGAGGTTCTAAGATATTTGTGTGTAAATTCTGCAGGAATGAAGTTGTGGCCGGGACAAGTCATCATGGCGGTTGTGGGAACGGAGCAGAACGAAAGGGAAAAAAGAAGCACTTCATGAGAGAAGAGAACGAGCTCATCAGATTGGACACCTCTGGTGAGTCCCTTATTTCAGGGGTTATTTACTTCTGTATTGGATCAGTGCTGTATTCACTGGAATGTGATGTGACCAGAGCTGGTGTATGGTCGCTATTTGGGGGTGTTGTAGGTTTTGCGTGAGCTGGTGTCTGACCTCTGTGGTGTCTATCTGGCTGTGTTGTTAGGTTATACCTGAGCTGGTGTCTGACCACTATGCGGTCTCTATATGGCAGTGTTGTAGGTTATACCTGAGCTGGTGTCGGACCTCTGTCGTCTCCATATGGCGGTGTTGTAGGTTATATCTGAGCTGTGTGTCTGACCATCTAGTGGTTCTAGTATGGCAGTGTTGTAGGGGGGGCGGAGGTGGGCTTATACCTGAGCTGGTGTCGGAACTCTATGTGTTCTCCATAGGCGGTGTTGTAGGTTATTTGGAAGAGAGTATAGTGGCAGCGTACATGTGTCCTTGTTTGTAACAGTGAGGAACACCTGACCCGTGGATAGGAGTTACACTTTTACTTTCTTGTGGTGTTCTATTTTAGAAGGTGGTGAGGTGCGTCACCTGAGGGAAACATGGAGGGAGACATTGTAAGTGGGGTGGTGGGGGATATTGATGGAGTACTTAGCCTGTGTCTATGATTTGTTAGACTGACAAAGAATGAATGAATAACTTGATATTGTACTACACAAACACACATTCAGTTCTGTTTTGCCACACTGTATTATGTGGTAAAATGGGCGCATTTTTTGTCCGAGAGGGCCCGGTAACATATTCATTTATAGTAGTGTGGGCCCCCCAAGATCATATCCCCTGTGGGCCCCAGACCCCCCAGTCCGACACTGACTGGTAACATCACTCCCTGCTGTGTTTTATTAACATGACTGAGCTTGATTCTCACTCTCTGATCTTATCTTTCCACTGAGAAAACTTTAACCCTTAGAGTTACTAACCTGAAAGCAGCCTTGTACCATCCTGTCAGGTCTGCAGAGCACATATCTGTGTATTTACATCAAACATAACAGAATCACTCAGCAGCTAATGATATATCATGACAGTGTGAACGTTTTTCTCTCTTACTAGAGGCTTCCTTTCATGATAAATACAGCCCTGCTAGTTTACAATTATAGCCAGTGTGCTCTGTTTTTAAACTAATGTCCTTCTAACAAGCTCAATTGGGAATAGAAGCCAGCAGAGCTGAAATGTCAGTTACTGCTGAAGAACTACCTGCAGGAAGGCCCACCTAATGGGCACTTAAAAAAGCAGCAGCTGTAGAAATGTTCTCACCCATACAAATGGTCTGACTAAGATATCCCCCCCCCCCAAATAAAAAGAAGCAACACCACAAATATAAAAAACAAATAGTGATTTCAATCCCCCAAGTCAATACATACAGCTGTGTTACAGCTCTTCCATAGAGCTGAGATGTAGCTGTATGTATTGACTTGGGTGATTAAAAACACTAATTTTGGTGCTGCATCTTTTTCTATTTTTGTAAGATTTTTTGTAAGATTTGGGGTCTAACTCCAAAAGCCTGCAACCAGATATATTATTTTGTTATACATGTAGTGCTGTTCGTCTACAAAATATACAGAACCTATGATATGCTTCTACTCCTCTTCTTGTCCTCCATATAGCGCTGTTTTGAGGAAATAGAACAAGTAATGGAGTCTCTTTAAACCAATGTTGCTTGTGTCGTATGACGGGTTATGGTGTTGTGCTGAAATGTACTAAAGGGGGTAGGTTGCTAGCTAAAAAGTGGTGTGGATTAGAGTCTAAAATTTGCTTTAATTCTAACTAAATTAATGAGAAAGAAGCCTCATGATAGATTTATAGTACACACAATAGACGACATGTATGAACGGGGCTGCGCCAGAGGCGTCTTTTAAGCCCGAAGACTAGCGTTTGCTATATTTTTAATCAGGCACACACCAATATCAGGCTCATTACAAAGCACCAGCGGCACTTTGTAATGCACCTAAGATCGGGGGCGTGCTGGAGGCGTATCGCACTATAACCATACAAAGCTACACATTTATAGCTTTAGAACGGCACATCCAGGTGCATTACTGCAGGAACAGGTAAACCACTTTAAAAGTGGTTTACCTGAGCCAGAAGTATCACTGTGTAGCTAGAAAACGCGAAATCTATGACCCGCAGCAGAACAGGTTACGCTACTAATGTGAGCAAAAAAATGGTGCCTGGACACTACAAATGTCTCCCAATGTCTCTGGCAGCGTTTTGTGCAGTTTTTTCAGTAATTTATTGAGGCAAAGAACTTTGATGTCAGCTGTTGTCTGAAAGGAAACAAAAAAAACTACAAATAATTTTTGTTTTTGGTCATTCTCTTTAATTTTGGTGCTTTGCATTTTTTAATGCAGTGTGTTCTAACTATGCAAGACTTTTTTCTCTAGGTATTATCTTATAGGTTGCTTTTGGATATGAAAAACACCTGTGTAAAAAAGAAAAGCTACCCAAAAAAGGTTGTCAAAATATATAAAAGTTCACTGCATTTTTCACAATTCAAAAAAGAGGCTTGGCAGGTGATTACAATGCTGCTGGCCCAGCTACATGTCAATTTGTGTCTCGGATAAGGGAAGCTAAACCTGACAGGCTGTGTGAGGTGCTCTTACTGCCTTTCACATTGTTATAATGATGCCAACAAGCAAATGTATCTGAATGACAGACATGATTTTTGTATAATTTTTTATTAACTTGTTTAAGGCTAACCAAATGCTGCAAAACTACAGCCTACTTAGCAAAATCTGATACGTGAATAAATGCTCTCATCTCTATTCAACTCACTGGTCTCATAAACATACCTAAGGTTGGTGTCAAATACAGCATTTTTGGAAAAAAAGTGCCATATTTTATTGACATTTTTCTTGCATTTAATATCTGCATTTTTATTGGGGGGTATATATCTGCATATATCAATGGGCCCAAGGTAAACTAATAGGGTCCTTGAAGCCATTGTCTATGACACAAAAACGTGGTTTCCATCGCTGCATCTCTGGCTCTTTGTCAGCCAGCTACACAACTTGCGACAAAGGGGGGCCCATGGGCCCCCCTGGCTCAGGGGCTTGGTCGCAACTGCGAACTCTGCGACCCCTGAAGCTACGCGGCCCTGCTGAAATGCTAAGCACCCGAAATCCTGGCAGATAAGCAGATCTGAACCCTCCTGAAATGCTAAGCACTCTGGGTCCCAGCAGGAAAGTAGATGGAGATCCAGTTGAAATGCTAAGCACCCAGGATTACAGCAGAAAAGCGGATGGGGTCCCTTCTGAAATGCTAAGCACTCATGGTTCTGGCTGAAAAGTTGATGGAGACCCTGCTGAAATACTAAGCACCCCGGGTCCCGGCAGAAAGGGGGATGGGGTCCCACCTGAAATGCTAAGCACCCCATGTCCTGGCAGAGAAGTGGATGGGGACTCTGCTGATATGTGAAGCATCCCGGCTCCCGGCCCGGGCCTACGTAAAGGCAGTACAGGTGGTAGTGCTCTATGGGGCCCTGTGAAAAACGTGAAGCAAGGGGGTCCTCTGTAAGCAGTTCCCAGGACAGGGGCCCAGGCGGCGCAGGTGTTTATAAAAAATAGGGACTGGTACTGCTGAGGAGGGCCTGCGCTGTGTGCTAGATCGCCGCTCAATACACCTCGCGCATCATAGAGTTTTTACACTATCTTCTGTACACTGTTACCAGGCGCTCCTTTCTCTCTCTGCGAATGGGAGGACAAATTAAATTAGTGAGGAACCGACCCATAGGTCACCCATGACTCACTGATTTCAAATTGTCCTGCATCTCACCATTGACAGAGACCACATTGACGCAGACGCGGATTGAGTGAGGAGATCCCGGCTCTGGTTACAGCTCAGGAGAAGTAAGTGTAAAACTCTATGTAAATGTATTGAGCTTAGCTGTGACTCTGAACGTGGGCCCTCACTGATTAGCACCACCAGTCGTGTGAGGATCCCCCCCCAATGTTCCCACACTACCTACCTATGGGGGACGCGCTACCTATTGGGCTACAAATGACCTGCTACCTACCTGGCTATGGGGAGCCCACTAGCTACTTGGCCATAGGAAGCCACTAGCTACCTGGCTACTGAAGGCCTGCTATCTACATGGCTATTGGGAGCCCGCAACCTACTTGGCTATGGTGAGCCCACTACCTACCTGGCTACCTGGTAGGGGGCCTACTACCTACCTACCTGGCTATGGGGGGCCCACTACCTAGCTACGGTGTGCCCACTACCTATCTACCTACCTATGGGGCACCCACTATCTACCAACTGGGGGTCCTCTACCTAACTGCCTGGCTACGGGGTGGGAGGGGAGGGGAGGGCGGTGGCGGGGAAGCACACTATCTACCTATATACCTAAGGGGGTCCAATATCTACCTACCTACGGGGTGCCCATTACCTAGCTACCTACCTATTTGGCTATGGTGAGCCCACTACCTACCTAGGAGGGCCCCTATACAGGTAACTACTTACGGAGGGGCTGTATACCGAACTACCAGGGCCCCAAGGGGGCAATTATTACCATTTGGGGCACTGCAAATGGAAAGTTTGTACATTGGGGGCGGGGCACAGTTAGGTAGATGATAAAAAAGTGAGGAGTCTCAGGTGTTTTTGTTGTAAACTCTGTAGGAATTAGGGGGCCCCCGGGGTAAATTTTGGTCATGGGGGTTTCTGGAAAAAAATTGGGGAGAAAAGGAAAAAGGAACAGGAAAATCAAGAATAGGTAAAACTAAAACAATAAATGAAAACTGCCCCCTGGTGCACTTTGAAATTTAACACGTATTTCCCACCAAGGGGGGTAATAGGCCAAAAATTGTAATGAATTAAATTCGTAACAAATTTGTTTGGTTTAAAATTCAGTTCATTTTGTATATTGTTGTTGTTTGGTTATTTTTGGCCCTTGGGTAAACGGTTTGGGTCATTTGTGAACACAGTGACATGTGCGGGTATTTTGCTGCCCATGAAATACGTACGACCCACACAAAAAAAACGAAAAATAAAATTGCATTTTTTTAAAAAAAACAAGAACTAAAACCAAAAACTAGGCCAAAAATTGAAGAATTTTGGGGAAAAGGATTGGACAAATGCTACACTAACCTACTGAGAAGTACGACTCTCAAGTCTGCGCCAGTTTTCATGCATGTCACCTTTTATCTCTATGCATCCCAAAGCAGCTACTGTGTATGTCCTTCCTACATAGTACATATACCCTTCCATTCAACCTAGATTTTTAACATATTCATGGAATGCAAAGAAATTATATTTCCCTCTTAATCTCTGTTCTGGCCTTTAGATGTTCCTTTTCACTATGTTATAGGTAGAGATATTGCATTGATAGCTTTGCTATTTGGATGAGCCTGATCTTATGAGCTGTGGCTTGGGGTATTTATCCATGTGTCATTAAGAAACTAGTAACTATACGTTGGTGCCAGTTTTTAGCTGAAGTTTTTCAGGTTTTTGACGAGAATTAATTAAGCATAATGTAAATTAAATATTTTAGTAATTATAATTACATGGAAACCAGAGTGCAGGACTCCATTATTAAACTAGATGAACCCTGCCTTTGATTTTTTCTTATTTCTAAATGCTATTTTTCTTATACAATTATTATTAATTTGCATTAATTTTACTTTGTTCTTTGAAAGCTACAACACAAGATTTGTAGCTCATTTAATGACTAACTTCAAATGTTAGCTGTTGTACAGAGGTCTCAATTTATTACTCCAAATAGCACTTGGTCTTACAAGCCTCTCAAATAAAAACTAATTTGATACTTCATTAAAGGGGATGTATTGTTTCATCAATTTGGCCATTTTCATTGTATTTTCAGTTTCTCAGCTTCTGAAATCCAAGGGCATTTCTTCCCCTCCCAGCTGGGTGTTTCTTAACTTAAGGGGGGTGACATCATGCTCACTCCCAAGTCAGTGTGCTCTTCCCCCCGCTCTCTGTCTGTGTCCACATGTCACTGTGTCGTTCCTCTCCCTATGCAGTATTATTTTGTAAAAGCTTCTTGTTTACATTCCACAACCCTGTATTCAGTCTAGACAGTCTATGAACTCAGAGCACTGATCTCTTCTCCTTTCACAGCTGGAGGTTTGTTACAGTTGAATCCAGGCTTCTATGAACTCATCCAGAGCAGCACAGATCTGTCTCCTTTCTATGTTTACACGCAGGAGCTTTAGGCACTAAAGCACAATTCTGCTGTTTTCTGATTGTAGAAGCAGCTGCAGTGTTACTGTGCAGCTCCTGGCTGAGTGAAATGTTGCCGGCCCCTTATTCTAAGTGAGAGAGGCAGGAATGCATGCTCCCGGGAATACGACCGACCGGAGGCCAGACAGAATGTAAATTAGTAGAGCCGTCAGCCAATGAAATGAAAGGAGGTGGAATCCGACTGACACTGGGGAACAGTGTTTACAGAAAACGAAGATAAGGGAGACTGTGAAAACAAGACAGCTTTGCAAATGACATCCAATTGCAGAGTTGCTTGTTTTCACTGTCCCCTTATCCTGAAGACCATTTAATGTAATGATACAACCCCTTTAATTGTCTAACAACAAAGTATTTTTTTAAACTAAAAAAATAGCTATCAAGGCAGTTGTACTTCAATTTTCTAAGTAGGTCATAAATAAAAATTGTAGGGCTAATTTTTTTGTAAGACACCTTAAGGCATTTTGTATTCACATCATAATTGTGCCTTATAAGGGTTCATGGTTGAGGAGCGGTAGCTGGAGGAACTGGTAGACAGAGATAACTAAACACACTAGGAACACTTTCTCGCATAGGCTATGGACTCTATGGATCTGGCAAGGACAGAAGGAAGAGGCAGGGTTAAATTGGGTCAGCGATCAGCGATAAAAAAAAATCACTGGCGCGGTCAGCAGAGACAGCACCGGGAGCAAGGAGAGGTGAGTAGCTTGGTCTGGAAATAGAACTGTGAATGTCACCCACAGAGGAGGCAGCATAGGTAAGGGTGCGCCCGTGACCCAGTATGTGAGTTGTGGAAGCACCTGTTACAGTACCCCCTCTAGCATCCCCCTCTTTCTAACCTGCAGGAACCTTTCTAAAAGACCAAGATCCAAGATGTTCTCCTCCGGCTGTCAAGACCTTTCTTCTGGCCCAAACCCCTTCCAGTCAACTAGAAAATGATGTCTCCCCCTAATTGTCTAACCGAAGATGTGCTGGAAGAAAAGGCTAGTGAGGTGTGGAGCAGAGGGTAAACCAGGCAGAGAAATGAAGTGTAACATTTTTGAAAACTGGTCACTGACCACCCAAATAACAGTATTACTGGAAGAAGGAGGTAGGTTGGTGATGAAGTCCATTGCAATTAGAAATGAGTGAATCGATTCTAACGAAGTGGAATTCGTTTAGAATTTCAGGAAAAATTTGATTCTGAACAAAGCCGAAGTTCAAGGCGATTCGTGGTAATGAATTTAAGATGGCCACAAACACATGTCGTGACATGGGGCAAAGAACTATGGGAAGAAGAAAGAAATGCCCTCAATGACATGTACAGACTTGCAGCCAATCAGCAGCCAGCCAGCTTCTGTGATGTCACAGCCCTATAAATAGGGCAGCTATGTTAAATTCTGCCACTTGTCACTGTGTTTCGTATGCACAAGCATCTCTCTGTAACAGCACTAGATTGCACTCTGTGGAAAATACTTCCGATTTTAGAGTTACTGGGGTGAAATACCGTTCAAATACACAGGTGTGTGTCATATACACACCAGTTCCTGAACCTGTTTTTTTTATTTTGGGATATTGCAATCTGTGGCATGAGTTAATTTTTTCACTTATTGTCAGGAACTCTGTGTCAAATCCAGTGTGTATATTTCTGCACTAAATACATTATTTCCTATATTACCAAGGGCAAACTTAAACTCTTATCTGCTCTATCGCATAAACTGATAATTAGAGATGGGTGAATTGATTCTAACGAAGTGGAACTCGTTTAGAATTTCAGGAAAACTTTGGTTCGGAAAGAAGTCGAACTTTGGGGTACTTCGGTGAACGAAGTGTGCTTTTGATTGATAAAATGGCTGCGAGCACATGGCGCTACATGGGGCAAAGCACTCTGGGAGGAAGAAAGGGCATAGCCTGCAAAGACATGTGCAGAGATGAAGCCAATCAGAACTGGCGGATTTCTTGACGTCACCGCACTATATAAAATCCGGGCGCGACGCCGGGAGCTCACACTCCTCTCACTGTGTTCATCGGGGAAGGTCTGCCGCGGCTATAGCCTACGAAGAATTATTTTTTTTATATAGCATTTCTGTGGGTGTCTCAACTTGTGTCAGAGACTTTTTCTCTTAATGTTCTATTAAAATTTTTTGGGGGTTTTTGGATCGAAACCATTTGCCCCACTGCAGCTGCAATACATTCAATTCCAAGGGGGATCTAAGCCATTCCTGTTTATTCATTTAAAGAAACAGGTTTTACAATACAAATACCCCTTCTTTTTTGGGTGCTCAATTCTATTGCGCAATTACATCCAGGGGTTTAATTTAAACGTTGTTTTTTCTATGTGCTGACCCCAAGAAACCGTCTTTTTCAAAGCCCAAAAATACCTTTTTCCTGTACCTAATTTACAACAAAGGTTAATTACAACTGTATCTCTTGTTGTGTGGGGTAAAAACACGCAATTTTAACACGCACAAAGCACTAATTTTTGCCGGGTCAATTCTATTGCGCAATTTTTCATCCAGGGGTTAATTAAGCTTGTTTTTCTGGTGTGCTGACAAAAAAAAAAACTGTCTTTTCCAACGCCAAAAAATATAAATTTTTCCTTAGCCTAATTTACAAGCAAAGGTTAATTACAACTGTATCTCTTTTTGTGTGGCGTAAAAACACCAATTGTAACACGCTACAAACTATATTTTGTGCGGGCCCAAATTTTTTGGGGCAATTTACACCGGGGTTTAATAAGCGTTGTTTTGCTGTGTCTGACAAAAATAAACGTCTTTTTTAAAGCCAAAAATATAAATTTTTCCTGTACCATAATTCACAACAAAAGTTTAATTACAACTGTATCTCTTTTTGTGGCGTAGAAAACACACAATTGTAACACCTACAAAGCACTTTTTTTGTGCGGCTCAATTTTTTGGCGAAATTTACATCCAGGGGTTAATTAAGCGTTGTTTTGCGGGTGTCGACCCCAAAAACCCGTTTTTTTTTCTACGCCAAAATATATACATTTTTCCTGTAGCCTAATTCACAAGAAAAGGGTTAATTACAACTTTCCCCTTGTTGTGTGGCGTAGAAAACACGCAATTGAACACGCTAAAAAGAACTATTTTGGCGGCTCAATTCTTTTTCCCAAATTTTTTACACCAGGGGTTAATTAACGTTGTTTTCGGGTTTGCTGACAAAAAAAACCGTTTTTTTCAACCCAAAATATAAAATTTTTCCTGTACCAAATTCACAAAAAAGGGTTAAAAATACAACGTATCTCTTTTTTTGGGGCGTAAAAAAACGCAATTGAAACACCACAAAGCTACTAGTTTGTGCACTAAATTTTTTGGGCGCAATTTACATCCAGGGTTAATTTAAGCGTTGTTTTGCGGGTGCTGACAAAAATAAACCGCTTTTCAACGCCAAAATAAAAAATTTTTTTCCTGTAGCCTAATTCACAAGCAAAATTTAAATTACAACGATCTCTTTTGGGGTTTGGTAGAAAACACGAAATTTGTAACACCTACAAAGCTACTAGTTTTGCGGCTAAATCTTTTGGCTCAATTCCCCGCCAGGGTTTTTTAAGGTTTTTTTTGCTGGTGTCTGACAAAAAAAAACCGTTTTTTTTAAACGCCAAAATATATAATTTTTTCCTGAGCCTAATTCATGTCCGACGTTAATTAAGCCTTTTGTGCTTTTAATTCAGTAAAATACACAGTGTTTTTAAACGACACATACAAGTATATTTTTCCTGGTCATTTGTCGAGTGCAATTTTATATCCAAGGTTTACCACAAGCTTTACTGGGTTCATTTGAGTCAAAAAACAGGGTGTATATTTATCATATACAATATCATCATCAAGACCGTTCTGTACATTTTAGAACAAACAGTATGTCCAGACGGAGAGGTGGCAGGCACTGCACCTGCGAGTGGCATTGGCACTAAAACATTCCGTGTAGACAGCCAGTTGCAGCACAGCAAGGGGACGTAACAGCAGGGGACACTCGGTGAGGCCACAACTGTCGCTGGTCATCTAGCGCCGTGTTGTTGTTTCCACAAGCCAAGGGATTTCTTGATTGGAGTTGACTATGTCATCCTCTTTCCACCCAGAGACATCTGACAACCCCAGCCAAGAGTTCGGTGGGAAAACCTCAGAACACAACCATTAGTTGGCATGGCCCGGTAGCGGGTCAGCCGGCCCTCACCTGTCCCATCAGCCCGCCACTGTCCCACCGGTTCCTCAGCCATAGATCTACTATGTGGTCTGGGGCCTCAGCGCCACTTTATAGCGAGGATAAACAATTTTGAGGAGGGCCGTCAGCAGCTACTTGGCAGTGGAAGAAATTGGGCCAATATCGCCTCTTCTTGCTGTAAGGCGCAAAGTATAGATGTTGGAGAGTGGCATGGGAGGTCAGTTGTGAGAGGTCAGCCTCGGGCAATCCCAAGACGGTGATGAGGACAGCAGTGACTATGCACACAAATAGATGAAGATGTAGCAGACCGCACTTGGGAGCCGGGTGAGGCAAGGCTATCCTCATCGTCAGAGAAGAGGGCATCCCAAGATCCCTCCCTTCAAGCTTGCCGCGTCAGGCACAGTCTGCAGCCCAGCAAGTGGTCGTTGTGGCGTTAGTCAGCAGATAGCAGCAGTGTGGAGGTTCGGGAGCCAGCGGCCACGGGAATAAAAAAAAGAGGTGGGGGGGGGGGGGGGGGGGGGGGGGGGGGGGGGCGGGGATTTGGGGGGGGGGAAGGTTTTGTAATAAAAAAACCACTTCGCAGGTCAAGAAAGTAGCGGAACAGGGGCTCAGCGAGCAGCGGCGGCAGTAGTCACCATGCGGATCGTTGGGCACGGTAAAATCCGATACTCGGCCGGTGTGGAAGTTCCTTTGCTAAGACACGGAGGAGCGATATGTGTAAATGTAAATCCTGTGGGCAGAAAGTGAAGCGTGGCCAGGGAGCTAACATTGGCACCACGCCCTGCGTCACACATGCAGCGTCCCAACCGGTGCCTGGGAGAAACGTGGCTCAGATGTGTTGGTCCATCCTGCCGCCGCAGCAACAGCAGCAGCAGCAGCGCCCAGATGGCCGCATGCATGCAGCCAGTCAAGGCACCACCACACTCTGCAGAAGGAGCTGTTTCTCTTTGACATCATTCTCCCAGTCCAGATGCTGCCTGCTCCTCGCTACCAGGTGCCAGCAGTCGTTCAGCGAGGCCGATTGTCAAAGAGACAACAGTATGCGTCCAAACCATCCAAAGCTGCAGCAGGTATGACCGTGTCTCCCTGTCCAAGTGTTGGTATTCAGTCCCTCCCTTTCCAATGTTGGACTCTGCACCATTCAGAGAACTAATGGCTTGTGCGAGCCGAGAATGGAGAGTTCCAAGCCGTAATTTTTCTTTTCCCAAAAAGCAGTACCAGCACTTCATAAATAATGTAGAACATTAGGTGGGTCAGTCCTTGAGAGCTTATCAGTTTGTTTCCAAGGTGCCACAGCCATCGCGGATGTACTGGAGCTGTCAACTACGGTCAGGGCAGTACATTTCCTTTACGCCCACTGGTTGAATGTGCTTCCAGCCCAGGCACACCAAGAACTTTGACATAGAACGCCGCATACTCATCAACTTGTCAAACTGCATGCACCTGCGCCATGTCCCGACTCCTCCACCTCCACCACCACCAATCTCACCTCCACAATACTGCTCCATCATACCACATGTGTATGTCACAGCGGTGTCACGCAGATCTACACACTGGCTGCCTCGCGAACGAAGTCACACAGGGGAGGAACTGCTCCGCGCAGCAGCAAGAAAATCGATGTGTGGCTTACCTCGCGTCCAACTGCAAATCGAACCATGGTGACGGACAATGGTAGAACATGGTTGTCCCTCGCTGCCCGAGGAGTGGTGAATGATCCATGCGCCCAGCATGGCGCACGTGTTCAATCTGGTTGGTGAAAAGGTTCCTGAAGTCTTCCACCGATCTTCAGACATTCTGAAAATGGCCAAGGAAACTGTGCATATAACTATATCCATTCGTACAAAGCCAGGAATAACCCTCCTCGCGTTGCAGCGGCAGAACGGCCTCCCACCCAACACACTACTGATATGCGATGTTTCCACCCGCTGGAATTTTCCAGCTGCCACATGTTAGGACGACTGGTATGAACAGAGAAAGGCCATTAACGATTTTTGATGATCCAGTCAGACAGAAGTACTCCCCTGTGTAACTTGATGTCAGCCATTGGCAGCTCATGCGTTGACACTGCGCGTTTGTTGAGGCATTCGAGGAGGCCACGTTATTTGTTCAGTCGCCAGGACTACAGGATGAATAACGTCATTCCACCTTCATGTCCTGGAACATATGCTGAAAAATCTGTCAGGTCAGGGGACTGAGACCGTGCGACTACATCACGTGGCCGACATAGTCCGGTGGGGACTGAAATGGAGGAGGAGGACATTGTAGGCAGAAGCATTGTCTGGTGAAATGAGTGATTTTCTACCAGGTGACCAGAGAGGAGAGCAGGAGCAGCTGGAGAGTGGGATGAGATGAGGAAGACAGGCAGATTACCCCCAAGCACCGTGCAGTATACAGTGGAAATGGAGCAGGTAGCCCCTCGGAGTCACATGTCAGATGGCCCGCACATGCTTATTTGCCTAGGCTAGGACAGCCGAATATCAGCATCCCGGCAGATGGATGACCTCTGGCTCTCCACCCTATGTGACCCCTCGCTACCGGTCCAAAATGGGAGCCTTTTTCCCACTATTTATAGGGAAGACAAACACAATACTATAGGAAATTCTCCGTATCAGTTGGCCGCTCCTATGTGCCGGCATCGTCCCTCCTCTGAAGGTCTGACCGGGGGATTCCTCACGCTCCACGTACTACTGCCAGCTGCTGTCCTGTGTGGAAGTGTGGGGGGGTAGGAGTCATTACCACTGCCATCAGTAGTAACCTAAGTACTGGAGTCACTGATGAGCAGCTTCCATTTACCCACCAATTGAGGAGGGCAGTCGCCAGCAGCAGCACAGCAGGAACTGAAGCAGTCCCCCCCCCCTGAAACCAACAGGTTGTGGCCTACTTGGAAGCACTCTGCCACTCAGTTAGAAGATCCGCTGGTCTACTGGGCCGCCAAACTGGATGTGTGGCCGCAACTTGCCGAGTTTTGGCAGTGGGAGAATCTGTCCTTCCCGCAGTAGTGTGGCATCAGAGCGGGTGTTCAAGTGCGAGGGGGCCATCGCTTACCCCAAGGAGAACCCGCTTGTCCACGGGAATGTGAGGATCGACTGACCGTTGTCAAGATGAATCAGTCGTGGATCGGCCAGGATTTCCACACGACCAATGCCTTAGGCGTCTAGTCTGGGTTCAAACTACCTGCCTCAGCACTATTCTGATGCCGCCACCACACCTGATGCCACACATCTGCTGACCAGTTTTTTCTCCATCGCCTAACACCAGTCTTTACCAGGGACCTGGTATTGCCACCCACCTCAACACTCTGTCCATTGTGCCAACTCTAGACCTCATGCTTGCTGCTGCTGTTGCCGTGACATCCACACTTGATGTCATAGTGCACTGTTTTGACCTCAGCTGCTGCTGTGGCTCGCAAGCCATGTCCTCCACACTGTGTCATTGTGCCACTGCCTGAACCTCATGCTGCTTGCGCCGTGAACTCTGCTCTCAGTCATTGTGCCGCTCTGTGCTTCCTCCTGTTTTGGTGCCACCCTCCAAAATGTCATTGTGCCACTCTCTGACCTCAAGCTGCATCTGTTACTCCTGCCGTGCCCTCACACTGTGTCTTTGTGCCACTGCATGACCTCAGTCTGCTGCCCGCCGTGACCTCCGCTCTCATTCATTGTGCCATTTCTGTGGCTTCCACCTGTTTTGCCGCCTCTCAGAATGTAATTGTGCCACTGCCCGATTCTCATACTGCTGCCGCCCGTGACCTCCACCTTGTGAGATTGAGTGCCACTTCTGTTGCCTAATACTGTTTCTGCCGCCTCCAGAATGACATTGTGCCACGTGCAAACCTCATACTGCTGCCGCCGTGACCTCCACACTGGTGTGAATGTGCCACTCTGTGGGCCTAAAACTGTTTTTTGGCAGCCTCCAAAATGTCATTGATGCACACTGCTGATCTCATCTGCTGCTGTCGTTACCTCCCACACTGTGTGATTGTGCCATTCTGTGGCCTAATAATGTTTTGCCGGCCTCCAGAATGCATTGTGCCACTGCCTGAATCTCATGCTGCTGCTGTCGTGACTCCACACTGAAATCAATTTGCCACTCTGTGGCCTAATACTGTTTTGCTCGCCTCCAGAATGGTCATTGTGCCAGCTGCCTAACCTCATACGCTGCCGCCGTGACCTCCAAACTGTGTGATTGTGTCCACTCTGTGGGCCTAATACTGTTTTGCAGCCTCCACAATGTCTTTGTGCACTGCCTGATCCTCATGCTGCTCTGTCGTGACCTCCACACTGATGTGATTGTGCCACTCTGTGCCTAATGCTGTTTTGCACGCTCCAGAATGTCATTGTGCCACTGCCCAGAATCTCATGCTGCTGCTGTCGTGAGTCACGACCTCGTGACCTCCACACTGTGTGATTGTGCCACTCTTGTGCCTAATACTGTTTTATCCACTCCAGAATGTCATTGTGCCACTGCCTGATCTCATTGCTGCGTCGCCGTGACCTCCACACTGTGCGATTGTGCGCCCTCTGTTGGCCTAATACTGTTTTGCGCCTCCAGAAAGTCATTGGTGCCACTGCCTGACTCATACTTCTGTCCCTCCGTGACCTCCAACACTGTGGTGATTTGCGACTCTGATGTGGCCTAATACTGTTTTGCCACCACCAGAATAGCATTGTGCGACTGCCTGACTCATGCTGCTAGCTGTCGTGACCTCCACACATGTATCATTGTGCCACTCTGTGGACCTAATACGGTTTTCTGCCTCCAGAATGTCATTGTGCCACTGCCTGACCTCATACTGCTGCCGCGTGACCTCGCGCTCTCAGTCATTGTGCCACTCTGTGTCTTCCTCGTGGGGGGGGTGGGGGGGGGGTTTTGCCACAGCATTCGTTTGCCTCCAGAATTCATTGTTGCCCACTGCCTGATCTCATGCCAGCCTGTGGCTGCCACCGTCACCTCCACACTCTGACCAAACCAAGCTCCCTCTGCATATTTAAGCATGACACAATGTTCTACAGCACCCTGCAGGCTCTGTGCAGCCCTGGAAATAGCTCTATTTTTAACGCGATTCGAGTGCCGACATGAATTCGGACCGAATTTATTTTTGTCGGAAATTTCGGCGAAGTGACCGATCGAATTTTTGAGAAATTCGCCCATCTCTACTGATAATATGTAACTTTACTAATACTTTTAATATATTCCTATTCCTATATCCTCTATATCACAAAAAAACTATATCACAAACTTTTAATATATTAAAAGTATTAATAAAAGTTATGTATTATCAGTTTATGTGATAGAGCAGATAAGAGTTTAAGTTTGCATTGGCAAAATAGGAAATAATGCATTTAGTGGTCACTCTTTCTTCTCTATTAGATTCCCATTTGTAAAGTGTGATATTATATTTCTGCCCTACACACACGTCTGAAATCCATCCTGTTCAGTCTGTAGGAAACATAAAAGACATGCAAATGTTCCATTTACTTGTCATGTTTTGAATCAACTCCTGCAAGCGATGGTATAAACCAAACCAGGGAGCGGAATCTAAGTAGGTCCCGGTATTCACCAGAGACCGCCGCAAAGCGGGATGGATTTGCTGCAGCGGGAATCCTATCAGGTCGCTACCTCTGACGTGACTTGATTACAGAGGCAGCTGAGGTGTAGCATGGTACAAAGTCGTAAGGCAAACTCGTAGTCGGGGATACGCAAGAAGGTCAGGACAGACGGCAATGGTTCATGGTAAAGGGATAGAGGCAAATGATACGGTACACGGTATAACTGACAGGACTCAAGGAACGCTTTCACAGTAGGCAAAGAGCATTAAAGATCTGGCAAAGGGATCAGGAATGGGCAGGTTTAAATAGCGGCAGCGTCCGGTGATAGGAAATTACCGGTGTGCTGGCCCTTTAAATTTAACAGTGTCGGCGCTCGCGCCCTATGGAGCAGGGACGCGCTCCCCGGGAGACAAAGGCATCAGCAGGAGAGCAGCCAGGTAAGTAAGTCTGAGAATGGGCAGCGGAGCGAGCGCACCTACAACCCGAAATGCTGATCGCTGTTCCACTTGCCAGCAGGGCATGGATGCGCCTGCGTCCCGGAGTGAGGGTTGCAGGGGCACCCGTGACAAATCTCCTCGGTAGTCTCCTCAATTAAGCATAGGTGAATGGTGCTGCAGCCAGGGAAGTCCCAGGAGAATTGATGAGGAACAACAGGGTAACACATAGATCGTGATATTCTCCTTGTGCAATGCCCCAACGTGAAGAGACACTGGTTCCGTGTGATGGTGAATGAAGTCACTTAGAAGTTCACTGATCATGAGAAAAAAAGAAAAAAAAAAAAAAAATGAAATAGCCAGATGTTTATCTTGGCAGACCACCAGGAGGTGATAGTTAGTCACCAAGGAAGCATCCATGAAATTCCTGGCTGATCTACAATCCAGAAAAGCAGAAACTTTAAATGAGATTCCTGAACCGGTAGAAACTTGCACTGACATAGTCAGACATGGAGAGGGATTATTCACACCTAGGGATGCATCTCCCACATAGCCTAGGTGTGTGCATTTACCAGATGTTGAAGATGTTGTGGACAATTCTTGCGGTAGTGCTCAGGACTGGCACAGTAGAGGCACAGATTCTTCTCATATAAACGGGAAAATTCTTGGTGGGTCAGGTGGGCTCTGTCCACTTGTCTGGGCTCTTCGGCAGAAGGCAGGGGAGGAGGCAGTGGATGCCTTTGGAACTCCGGAGCAAGACTGGGTAGGCGGTGTGACCAGACCGATTTCTGTTCTTGTTGGAGCTCCTCCTGTCTCTCCGTAAAGCGTACGTCAATGTAAGTGGCTAAGTGGATAAGGTCACTCAGGGAAGATGGAAGGTCCCGTGCGAAGAGCATATCCTTTATTCTGCCGAAGAAACCTTTCTCGAACATGGCTCTTAGGGCTGCATCATTGCAGGACAATTTTGAGCCCAGAGTTTTGAACTGTAGAGCATATTCTCCAACAGAGTAGTCCCCTTGATGCAGGTTAAGGAGTGAGGTTTCAGCCGGAGACGCAAGCCTCCATATCCATAAACGGATCGTCTTTTTCCCAGAGGGGAGTGGCCTATGCCAGGGTTTTTCCGGAGAGAAGGCTGACCACAAATGCCACCTTGGACTGTTCAATTGGGAACTGGTTAGCCATCAGTTCTACATACATGCAGCACTGTTTAATGAAACCCTTGCAGACTTTAAGGTCCCCATCACATTTCGTCAGCATCGACAGTCGTAGCCTGGGGCTGACGGGTGCCACTGGATCTGCAGATGCTGAGTAAGCCACAGGTGAAGGTTGCTGCTGCTGGGTGGTGAGAAGCTGCTGCATCTAGGTGGTCAGTTGGTTGAGCTGCTGCACCTGCTGAGCGATCTGCTGTGACTGCTGGGCTACAACCGTGGTGATATCCGAGATGCTCAGCAGAGGCACCTTGGCGGGATCCATGGCTCAATCCAACTATAATGACTGGAGGAAATGGATCCACTGGACCACTGCAGGCGATGGTGTAAGCTGCACCAGGGAGTGGAGTCTAGGGGGATTAAATGTTATGGAGCAGGATTTCTGAATAAAGAGCAGATTAAATCCTGCTTAGACTCCTTAAAGGAGTTTTGACACTAAGTAAAATTGATTTGGGAAGCTTGCAGATTAAATAATAAAATTTTCACCATTCAACATTATTAAATAATCTGTACCATTTTTGTTTAGCTGCTATGTTTGTAATCCATAGCGTACAGCTCATCTCCAGGGGATACGACCAGTGACGTGAGAACCTCAGTCATGGCTGCACATGATCAGACATCTCCTCTCCTCTCAGACAGTTATTGTCAGTCAATTCCCTGCATAGTAATTACACACCCTTACTCACTGCTGAGTAAGTGTTGAAACCTAGGTGTCTCATTCTACTCCTTTTCTATATACTTCTTAACCACTATGTTAGAAGGCAGAAATAGTAACCACTCAGCTACATTGTAGCTACTTACAGCTCTTCACATAAACAGACCTTTGTTTCAGTGAGCACACTGTGGGGAAAGGCATGATGATGTTGAGCCTGCTTGGTCACATGATACACAGTACAAACAAATCATACACGCCCCTTTTTTGCACACTGAAAGCTGAAGAAGGACAATTTAGAAATGAAATGCCATTGTAGCGAAACCCCTTTAACCCCTGAACCCACCTGGACATATGGGTACGTCCTGGTGGTGTTAAGGAGTTGTGTAACAGGATCGCAAACACAACACTGTTACACAGCCGCCGGGTGTTAGCGGCTAATTGCAGCTAACACCCGACGGTTACAGCATGGGGGCGGGGGGGGGGGGGGGGGGGGGGGGGTGGGGGGGGTCGCCACCTCATTGTTTAACCCTTTAAATGCCCCAACAGAGATGGCCGTGGCGTCTAAATAAATGAAAAACGGTGTTGCGCTCCGTTCTTCTTTCTGATACCTGGACATGACAACGGGAAGCCTTCTGAAGGCCTCCAACACTGCCATGTTTTCGTTTGTCCCACATCCGGCCCCAGGCAGGAAGTGGGGAAGCCGCCATCTTGGTACACCCTAATGCATTGTCTATACAATGCATTAGGCTGTATAAACAATCGAACCCCCTAGTGGTGAAGCGCCCTAGGGGGACTCAAAGTTAAAGTAAATTAAAAAAAATGTTTTAAAGTGTAAAAAAGATGTAAAAAGTATTAAAAGTTCAAATCACTCCCCTTTCGCCATTTTACAAATAAAAAAAATAAAATAATAAAAAAGTTTCACATATTTGGTATTGCCGCATCCAAAAAAGTCCGATCTATAAAAATATAACGTCATTTATCCTGTACGCTGAACACTGTAGAAGAAAAAAAATTCCAAATGCCAAAAATGCATTTTTTTGGTCATTTCCTGTCCTATAAAAATTGGAATAAAAATGATTAAAAAAGTCACATGCATTCCAAACTGCTAGCAATAAAACGTACACTTCAGCCCACAAAAAGTTCACCCTCACTGACATCCGTAGGTATTAGTACAAAAAAGTTATTTGCCGCGGCGCAAATTTCAAACATAGAAAATATTTGGATTTTTTTATGGTACCAAAACATAACACCTACATGTTTGGTATTGCCGGATGCGTATCAACCTGTAGAATACAGATAACACATCATTTTTTTCTGAAGATTGAACGCCACGAAAACAAAATTCCCGCAAACATGGCGCAAGTACATTTTTTTCACATTTTGCCCCACTTAGAATTTTTTTGCGGTTTCCCAGTATATTCTATGGTAATATGAATAACACCACTGGAAAGCCCTCATATGTCTATGTAGGTGGAAAAATAAAAACGTTATGTCTTTTGGAAGGTGAGGAGGAGAAAAATGAAGAGGAATATTTTTTTGGGGAGGTGGTAAAGGGTTAAGGGACATTGGAACTTCTGTTTACCCCTCTCACATTTATGTGATTGAGAGCTTTCCCTGTATTAATGTGCTTGCAAATTAAACTGGGTAGGGTCAGTAGTACTTTCAGATTCACTTTGAAAATTTTCTCTGCTTTTCACTTAGAAATTCAACATCAAATAGTAAAAAAACAAAACAAAACTATACATCATAGAGCTCAGCTTCTCTCCCTATCATACCCTGCTTCCAGTTGAGATATCATAAACTACTTAACAGATTCCCTCTAGAGGGGTTTTGCCAACCTGAAAAACCTTTCCGAGACCAGCTCATAGCTCATTACAAACCAGCCATAGAGAAAGGAGAGATGGTGGCAGTAGCAGTTTTCTGCCATTCATGTCTATTGGACTTCGGAATATACACAAGCACACTATCTTGCCTATATTTGGAACTCCCATAGAAATTAATTGGAAGAAGCACGTAGGTGTGGCCATGTCCCCATCAGAGAAAAAGTCATAGAGCTCTACCTCTATCCCCTTCCCAGACAACAAGTGTTAATTTCCTCTGCTGCTTAGCAAACCACAAATGCAAACAAAATCATTGTATAGCCTCAGGAACTTCCTAGTGATGTAACAGTTTATCTGGTTCATTAAAATTGATTAACACCTTGGCAATCATGTGTTTGAATGGAGCTATGGCTGCTCTCTTTAGTGTTTACCAGGTGTAGTTCTGTACTTTTACTAATAATTGTGCCTGTTATGTATATATACCTCTTGTTGTATAAATTAAGGATTACTAACAAGAGTGGAATTTGTATATAAAAATACACTTTAGCCTGTAAATAATACTAATGGGGCTATTATAGTATAATTTACATAAGATTCATTATGGACATAATAGGGGCATGTTAGAGGTACATTAGAGTCAGTCTACGGAAGTCGGGCCGACCCTTTCGGGACATTATTCTGAGAAAGAGGGTTAAATAGGAAATAAGATAGGGAAAGAGTATCCTTAGCGATTGGAATTGCCATTATTGAATATATCCCAATCATTTTTAAGCATATTATTTAATAAAGGTTATATTTTATAATAAGGGATTTGGTTACTTCATGCACTGAAATAGAAATCACAAATCCTGGATAGATTAATTTTTTCTTGGTGTTGATTAGCTTGCCTGTTATTACAGCTCAGATTCACTTTCATGAATGGGAAAAGTCTAAAAAATACTGTAATAGAGACACAGCCACTATTAAGAGTACCAAGCTGTGCCAGGTAAGCAATGAAGTAGGTACTGAGGCCAGAGTTGGATCCCAACTGATCTAACATTTATGGTCTATCCGGAGGTTAGGCTATCAATTTGAAAGAACTGGACACCCGCCTTTATTACAATGATTACAATGTAATGTTTCAGTTTGGCATCTTGGTACAAATAAGCAGAAAAACGTAGCAGGAATTTTAATACATATTTCACATAGGCTTACAAGTCTGTGACATCACTGCAGACCAAAATGTAATCTCTTTTTAAGACAAATACTATTTACAATTTCTGTCTGAAAATTTTATTTTACTTTATTGGTTAAATCATTTCTAGTCAAGTGTCATATTCCCTCAATAGAGATTTGTTAGATCAGCATGCTGTGTGCAGCTTATCGTAGCAATATACTTTAGAGCTTTGAATTTCAAAATATATCTGCTGTTCTCAATTTCATTTGATGAAATAGCTAAACATTTATTCATTTAAACAAAGACTAAAACTGATCCGCTTCAGAATGGATAACAGTAATTGATTCTGGGAAACAGTTATCATTTCCTCAATATTTCATATTGTATCTGTACAGAAGTGTAACCATCCTCAGAACCCATTAATAATGGAGCATTTTCATGACTGTCATCAATATTTATGTTTTACTTTCTACATTTATGCTTCTGTAATGGTTTTTATGTAAACAATGACTGTTAAAGAAAACCATTTGGGAAGATTAAATAAGATAAAAGACGAAGGTGCTGCACTGAATACATAACGAGAACAGAAGTAGGATGCTTTCTGCTGCAGATGTGTCTCTTGTAAAATGTCAGTAATTTTCCTTCAGATGTTTACAACAGGTCCTGAACCGATTGAATTTACATAAGGAAACATTTTATTGTTTATGTTTATATTTTTATTATCTCTTCTTCACAGATTACCCTTGAAACAAATCTTCACATATTTATCAGAAATAAACTTTGAATTTTTCTCTTCCTATACAGCAGGACTATATGTAGTTCTTTATAAAATCATGTGTAGTAAGTACATCATAAACCTAAACTGCACATTCAGCTTGTCTGTACATAACAGACTTAGCTCTGCTACATTTGACATATTCAGCTTTGCCACATGTAAATGAGATTTTGTTGTTTATTTTAAAATAAGTACAAAGAATACGATTAAAGGGTTGTCCAGGTTATAAACATATTTTTTTAAATTGCGTACTAGGAAAATATTTTAAAAAAGTATACTCTCCCCTCATCTCAGATACAGCGATGCACTATCCTTACCCTCCACCAACGTTCTGTTATGCCGATCTACTGTCAAATGTGTTGTGACATCTGGTCAACACTGACAACACCATTTGGAGCATTTATTTCCAAACAGTAATGTTAGCCAATGGCATGTGACCACCGCAATCAGGAGACTGAGGGTGAGGAAAGTGAGGGTGGTGCATGGCTGGATCCAAGATAAAAGGAGATGAGCATACCATAATAAAACTTCTATATAGATAGTATCTCACAAAAGTGAGTACACCCCTCAAATATTTGTGAATATTGTATTATATCTTTTCATGGGACAACAATGAAGATACTTTTATACATTGGAAATTAGTCAGTGCATAACTTGTATAATATTGTAAATTTGGTGTTCCCTCTAAATAACTCAACACATAGCCATTAATGTCTAAACCGCTGGCAACAATGTGTGTACACCCCTAAATGAAAATGGACAAATTGCGCTCAATGTGCCCTTTTCCTCCCACAGTGTCATGTGACTCACTAGTGTATAAAAGTCTCAGGTGTAAATAGGGAGCAGGTGTATTAATTTTGGTGATATCTCTCTCACACTCTCTTATACTGGTCACTGGAAGTTCAACATGACACTTCATGGCAAAGAACTGTCTGAGGATCTGAAAAAAAGGATTGTTGTTTTACATAAAGATGGCCTTGGCTATATAAAGATTGCCAAAACCCTGAAACTGAGCTGCAGCACGGTGGCCTAGACCATACAGTAGTTTAACAAGACAGGTTCTACTCAGAACAGGCTTTGCCATGGAAACCAAGGAAGTTGAGTGCTCATGTTCAACATCATATCCAGAGATTGTCTTTTGAACATAGACGTATGAGTGCTGTCAGCATTGCTTCAGAGACTACAGGGGTTGGGGGTCTGCCTGCCAGCGCTTAGACCATATGCACACTGCATCAAAATTGGTCTGCAAAGGTGTTCCCAAAACTAAGCCTCTTCTAAAGATGATGCACAAGAAAGCCCGCAAACATTTTGCTGAAGACAAGCAGACTAAGGACATGAATTACTGGAAACATGACTTGTGTCTGATTAAACCAAGATAAACTCATTTGGTTTAGATGGTGTCAAGTTTGTGTGGCAGCAGATAGGTGAGGAGTACAAAGTGTGTCTTGCCTACAGTTAAGAATGGTGGTGGGAGTGTCATGGTTTGGGGCTGATGGCTGTTCACTGAGAGAACCATTAATGCCAACATGTACTGTGACATACTGAAGCAGAGCATCATCCCCTCCTTTGGGAATTTAGGCTGCATGGCAATATTCCAACATGATAACGACCCTATAATGAACTCCGTGCCCAAGAGAGTTAAGGCAGTGCTGGAAAATCATGGTGGCCACATAAAATATTGACAGTTTGAGCACAATTTGTCCATTTTCACTTTACACTTGTATAACATTGTAAATTTGGTATGCCCTCAAAACAACTCAACACACAGCCATCAATGTCTAAACCACTCTCAAAAAAGTGAGTACACTCCTAAATGAAAATTGACAAATTGTGCCCAATTTGTCATTTTCTGGGTGTCATGTGAATCATTAGTGTTACAAGATCTCAGGTATGAATAGGGAGCAGATGCATTAAATTTGGTGATATTGGAAAGTAGTCAGTGCATAGCCTGTAGAACATTGTAAATTTGGTGTACCCTCAAAATAACTCAACACATAGCTTGGTTACTGGAAGCACAACATGACACCTCATGGCAAAGAACTCTCTGAGGAGCTGAAAAAAAGAATTGTCACTCTACATAAATGGCCTAGGCTATAAGAAGATTGCCAACACCCGGAAACTGAGTTGCAGCATGGTGGCCAAGACAATACAGCAGTTTAACAAGACAGGTTCCACTCAGAATAGTCTTCGGCATGGTCGACCAAAAAGGTTGAGTTCATGTGCTCAGCGTCAAATCCAGAGATTGTCTTCAAAATAGATTTATGAGTGCTGCCAGCATTGCGGCAGAGGTTGCAGGACCAGAAGGAAGTCTCTTCTAAAGATAGTAGGCCCAAAAACAGTAGGCTGAAGATAAGCAGACTAAAGACATGGATTACTGGAACCATGTCCTGTGGTCAGATGGTATCTAGCGTGTGTGGTAGGAGTCTCATGACTTGGATATGCATGAGTATTGCTGGCTGTGGGGTGCTACAGTTCATTGAGAGAACCCTGAATGCCAGCATGTACTGTGACATAATGAAACAGATCCTGATCACCTCCCTTCAGAAACTGGGCCAGTGGAGTGTATTCTAACATTCTAACATGGCAATGACCCCAAATATACCTCCAAGACAGCCTCTGTGGGGCATCCTAAAACAGAAAGTGGAGAGGCGCAAAGTCTCTAACATCCACCAGCTCTGTGATGTTGTGTGATGGAAGAGGCAACCTGTGAAGCTCTAGTGAACTCCCTGTCCACGAGAATGACGGCAGTGCTGGAAAATAAGAATGGCCACACAAACTCTTGACACTTTGGCCACAATTTGTCTGTTTTCACTTAGGGATTTATTCACTTTTGTTGCCAGTTTAGACATTGATAGCTGTGTGTTGAGCTATTTTGAGGGCACCCCAAATGTACACTTTTATACAAACTGTACACTATATAAAAAGACACATATGCATGTTTTTCTCAGTATCTGACATGAAATCAGAATAAACCTTCCAGTTTTAGGTCAATTAGGTTAATTAGGATTATCAAAATTATTCATATTTGCTAAATGGCAGAATAATGAGAGACTTTTTTTATGGCATTTTTATTACCTTCTGCAAAGTCAAAAGTTTACATATACTAGGATTACTATGCCTTTTGACAATTTGAGACAGCCCATATGATGATGTCATATCTTCGGAAGCTGCTGGCGGAAGCTGTTAAGATCGTGTCATTATTCACAGTGAAATGAGTACTGTATCGACATGGGCTGAAAAGCCACTTTGCCAGGAAGAAAAAAAAAACATATAAAAGCCAGGTTAACGTTTGCAAATGCACACAGGAACAAAGACCTACATTTTTGGAGACATGTCCTGTGGTCTGACGAAACTAAAATTTAACTGTTTGGCCATAATGACCATCGTTACGTTTGGAGGAAAAAGGGAGAAGCTTGGAAGCTTTAAAACACCATCCCAACTGTGAAACACTGGGGTGGCAGAATCACGTTGTGGGGTTGTTTTGCTGCAAGAGGGTCTGGTGTACTTCACAAAATAGATGGCATCATGAGAAAAGAAGATTATGTGGCAATACTGAAACAACGTCTCAAGACATCCGCCAGGAAATTAAAGCTTGGGTGGAAATGGATCTTCCAAAAGGACAATGACCTGAAGCTACTGCCAGACTGGTTGCAAAGTGGCTGAAGGATAACCAAGTCAATGTTGTGGAGTGGCCGTCACAAAGCCCTGATCTCTATCCTATTGAAAATTTATTGGCAAAGCTGAAAAGGCAGGTGCGAGCAAGGCCACCAACAAACATGGCTCAGTTACACCAGTTCTGTCAGGAAGAAGGGGCCAAAATTCCCACCACCCATTGTGAGAAGCTTGTGGAAGGATATCCAAAACATTTGACCCAAGTAATACAGTTTAAGGTCAATGCCACCAAATACTAATGAAATGTTTGGAAACTTTTGACTTTTCAGATAGTGTCAGATAGTGAAAAAAACATGCATATTTGTCTTTTTATATAGTGTATGTAAACTACTGGTTTAAACTGTATATATTTCTTTCCTCTGAACTAAGTCCTAATTTGTTGTTCTTTAAAGTGGGTGATAAATAATAGTTTCTGGATTGCAAGTGGAAATTGATTCTCTGCAAACAGAATATGTTCTTTCACCTATTTTTTCTCTATATTTTGTACACATTTATCACAGGAATTTCTATAATCTCTATGTTTTTGACACAAGAGTTTATCGATTAGCACTTTTCTGTCTGTGCAAAATAAAAGAGTAGGTTTAATTTCTGTACCAAGTTATTAAGATGTGTACACAAAAGTCATTTATAAAGACCGTTTCACACAAAGCAATGCTGCAGTGCTTGTGGAAGTTTTTCCTTAATTTTTTGGAGTTAAAGTAAGGAGTGAGAGGAGTGGCATTTTTCCAAAAGTGTCTTAAGCCACATCTTAAAGTATGAATAGGTAGCATAAGGGTTTAGGAGATAGTACTCTGACAGGAATACTATCATAGACAATTTTTATCATAAATAATAGATTATATTATACCCCAAAGTTGTTTTTTTCAAGAAGTGTTATTTTTAGGAGTCTTCTGTCTGTTTCTATTACTGTATCTAATGCTTAACTCTCTTCAGCCATCTCGGTGATCCTGGCAGTAAATTTGCCTATTCATCCTTTGCATGACAGGTGCAGTCAATCACAGGCCGCAGCAGTCAGGTGCACATGAAAGTTGTGGCCTGGGATTGGCTGCAACCATTCCATGAAATATGAAATGAGAGCATGGGTGAGTATTCTTCTTTTTTCTGCTTTTACTTATGCCCTATTGAACTAACGATCATTTTGTAGCAAGGGAAACCCCTCTAAACATGCAAATGATGGCTTTTCAATTTTAATTTTTTATCTTTTTTCATTTTCTTTTTTTTAAATCTTTTTCTTTTCTTTTTTTCCTTTCTCTCTTTTCTGCAAGTAGGGGTGTCATTATTGGAGATGGGGATAATCTTTTTGGAGATGTAATTTATTGTGACATTTCCATTCTTGTGGCCTGGTATGTCAGCATTGATTTTTATATTGAAAATGGTAAAAAATAAAAAAAAAAAATCAAGTTCAAATTCCGTAGGGCATGTAGACAGTCTAGTGAGTGAGCAATGGTTAGAACAATCACTGCTTTCTTTACACAGGTAACAACCTGGCAAGGTACAGGATCGGCGGGCAGGATCGTAGTCGGGGACAGGCAGGCGGTCAGGGCAGGCGGCTGTGGCTCGTGAACGTAGACAGGCAGGAGGTCAGGGCAGGTGGCAAGGTTCGTGGTCGGTAAATGTAAGCTGGAGGTTCGGTACACGGTAAGGCAAGACAAGAACACTCTAGGAAGCTTTCTCCAATGGAACATACACCAAGGATCTGGCGAGGGCCGCCAGGAAGAGGCCGGACTTAAATAGGAGCAGTGCCCGGCAATGACCAATTACCGGCGCACTGCCCCTTTAAATTTCAAACTGCCGGCGCGCGCGCGCCCTAAGGGTGAAGCTACATGCCGGGAGACGGAGACAGGCTGAGCAGGAGCGTGGCCGGGTAAGTGAATGCCGGAGGAGACGGGAAGGTGAACGGACCCCGAACCCGACGTGCGGGACGGGGCTCCGCTGGGAGCAGGAGCACGGCCGTGCCTGCGACCCAGGACAGTGGTCGCAGGGGCGTCCGTGACAGTACCCACCCCTTGGGACCTCCCCTCTTGGGCCCCCCTCTCTTACTGGATTGGAGGAATCTCTGGATGAGGCTGCGGTTCAGGATATTCTCCTCCGGCTCCCAAGACCTCTCTTCAGGACCGAACCCCTTCCAGTCCACTAAAAAGTATCTTTTTCCTCTAGTTCTCCTCATGCCCAGAATTTCTTTGACCTCGAAGACATTGGGCGCATCTGCCACAGACGGAGGAGGAACAGCCTTCTGGGAAAAGCGATTAAGGACCAGGGGTTTCAGTAAGGAGACATGAAACGAGTTGGGGATTCTCATAGTAGGAGGGAGCCGGAGTTTGTAGGACACTGGGTTGATGCGGCTGATGACCTCAAAGGGTCCCAGGAAACGGGGTCCCAGTTTGTGAGAAGGCATCTTAAGGCGGACATATCTAGCCGAGAGCCACACCTTGTCACCTGGGGAGAAAACCAGAGAGGGGATTCTTCTTTTGTCCGCTTGAGTCTTCATGCGCTCGGAAGCGCGGAGCAGAGACTGACGGGTCTGGGACCAGATGGCCTTCATGTCTTGAACTAGTGCGTCCGCCGCCGGGACCTCGGAGGAGGTTGCCAGAGGGAGAGGAGGGCGGGGATGAAGGCCATACACAATGTAGAAGGGGGAGACCCCCGCGGACTCAGACTCAAGGGAGTTATAAGAGAACTCCGCCCATGGCAGCAAGTTGGACCAATCATCTTGACGTGCCGAGACGAAATGGCGAAGGTAACATCCCAAGACCTGGTTGACCCTCTCCACCTGGCCGTTCGTCTGAGGGTGGTAGGCAGAAGAGAAGTCGAGCTTCACCTGAAGTTGGTTACACAGGGCTCGCCAAAACCTGGAGACAAACTGAACTCCCCGGTCCGAGACGATTTGCTGAGGGAGTCCATGTAGACGGAACACGTGAAGGAAGAATAGCTCCGCCAGACGGGAGGCAGACGGCAGGCCTGGCAACGGGACGAAATGCGCCATCTTGGAGAAGCGATCCGTGATCACCCAAATAATGGTGTTGCCAGACGACGGAGGGAGGTCAGTTATAAAGTCCATAGAAATGTTAGACCAGGGTTGAGTTGGAATGGGGAGTGGCTGTAGTAGACCTGCCGGCTTGTGACGTGGCGTCTTGTTGCGGGCACAGGAGTCACAAGACGAAACAAAGTCCTTAACATCCTTTTCAAGTTCAGGCCACCAATAGAACCGGGATATCAGGTGGAAGGTTCTTCGGGCACCAGGATGACCGGCCACCAATGAGCAATGTCCCCATTTTAAGATATGTCTGCGGAGAGCAGGGCGCACATAAGTCCTTCCAGGAGGGACCCTTCGGAGGTCCACTGGAGCTGCCGAGATAAGACGCTCTGGAGGATTATGTGTTCTGGAATAGTATCTTCACCCACCATGTCGGACGCACGGGAAAGGGCGTCCGCTCTCACATTCTTCTCTGCAGGCTGGAGGTGGATCAGGACATGGAACCGGCAAAAGAAGAGCGACCACCTAGCCTGGCGTGGGTTAAGTCGCTGAGCCGTTTTAAGATATTGGAGGTTTTTGTGGTCCGAGTAGATATGGTTGGGAAAACGGGCACCCTCCAGCAGATAGCGCCACTCTTCCAGATCCAGTTTTATGGCCAGTAGCTCCCAGTCGCCAATCGTGTAATTCCTCTCGGCCGACGAGAATGTCTTGGAAAAGAAGCCGCACGTTACAATCTTACCCGTGGGCCCTTTTTGTGTAAGAACTGCTTCGGCTCCCACGGACGAGGCATCCACTTCCAGCGTGAATGGCTTAGCGGGGTCCGGACGTGCAAGAATATATGCCGTAGAGAAGGCAGACTTGAGCTAAGAAAACGCCTCTTCGGCCTCGACGGGCCAGCTGCGTGGATTGGCTTGTTTCTTTGTGAGAGCCACTATCGGAGCCACCAGCGTAAAGAAGTGAGGGATGAATTGGCGATAGTAGTTGCAGAAGCCCAAGAAGCGCTGTATAGCCCGCAGACCGACTGGGCGTGTCCACTGCAACACCTCTGACAGTTTAGCTGGATCCATCCGTAGACCTTGGTCAGAAATGACGTAACCCAGAAACGGGAGGCTAGTCTGATGGAAGAGGCACTTCCCTAGCTTGGCATACAGATGATTCTCCCGGAGACGCTTCAACACCTGACGAACATGACTGCGGTGGGTCTCGAGGTCAGGTGAGTACACCAGGATGTCATCAAGGTAGACCACCACGCAGGAGTAGAGGAGGTCTCTGAAGACGTCATTCACGAGCTCCTGAAAGACGGCAGGCGCATTACACAGTCCGAAGGGCATCACCAGGTACTCAAAGTGCCCATCCCTGGTGTTGAAGGCCGTCTTCCATTCATCGCCCTTGCGGATTCGGACCAAGTTGTAGCCCCTCTCAATTCCAACTTGGAGAAGATCCTTCGCCCTGCAGGCGGTCAAACCGTTCTGTGATCAACTGCAATGGGTAACGGTTTTTCACCCTGATCTTGTTCAAACCCCGGTAGTCTATGGAGAGTCGTAAGGTACCGTCCTTCTTCTTTACGAAAAAGAACCCCGCACCCGCGGGAGACGAGTACTTCCGGATGAACCCTTTCCTGAGATTCTCCTGGATCTACTCGGACATGGCTTGGGTTTCAGGAACCGACAGTGGGTAGACTCGGCCCCGGGGAGGACTGGTACCCGGCAATAAGTCAATCGGCAATCGTATGGACAATGCGGAGGAAGACTCTCGGCTTGTCTCTCGGAGAACACATCGGCGTACTCCAGATATTCGGGCGGCAGCCCGGGCAACGGCTCCTGAAGGGTCGAGCGAGAGCAGGAAAGCACCGGGCGAGGTGCTACCAAACATCGCCCCCAAAAGTTGGGACCACAACGAGTCACCTCTCCAGTAGTCCAGTCCAGGATAGGAGAGTGGAGCCGCAGCCATGGGAGTCCGAGGAGGACCGCTGATGAGGAGCAAGGCAACACATAGAAGGCATTTCTTCATTATGCAGCGCCCCCACATGGAGGGACAGTGGCTTGGTGACAAACTGGATGGTGTCGCTAAGTAGCTCCCCGCTGACGGATCAGATGACGAGCGGTTTTTCCAAGCGAACTACCGGCAGCCGATACTGCTTCACCAGAGACTGGTGGATGAAGTTCCCGGCTGCGCCCGAATCCAGAAACACCGGAACCTGGAACGAGGTACCAGTCTCTGACACGACCTGTAAGGGCATCAACAGACGTGGAGAGGAGGAGTTTGCACCTATGAATGCCTCTCCCACAGATCCTAGGTGCGGGAGTTTCCCGCAGGCTTGGGGCGCCTGGGACAATTCCTCCGGTAATAATCTGGGCTGCCACAGTAGAGGCACAAGTTCCTTTGCCGTCGCTGGGCCAACTCTTGCTCAGGGAGGCGAGCCCGGTCAATCTGCATGGGCTCCTCGGTGGGTGTTGGCGGCTGTGGAGCAGGGGGACTCTGGAACACCGGTGCCAGGGGTGGAAACCGGCTAGGTTGGGCTGACTCCCGCTCTTGCCGACGTGCCTCCTCCCGTTAATTGTAGCGTACGACGATGCGGGCAGGTAACGGTATCTGGTCACCGTGGGAAGACGGGAGGTCTCTATTGGCCAAGATGTCCTTAACTTGGCTTGAGAGCCCTTTCTTGAAAGTGGCGCACAGCGCGGCCTCGTTCCATGACAGTTCAGAGGCCAGAGTGAGGAATTGCACCGCGTAGTCTCCTACAGACAGATCCCCCTGGCGTAGGTTTAGGAGGACTGTCTCAGCGGAAGATGCACGAGCTGGTTCCTCGAAGACATTGCGGAACTCACTGAGGAACGACTGAATATCCGCCGTCACAGGATCGTTCCTGTCTCACAGAGGTGTAGCCCATGCCAGGGCATTCCCGGAGAGGAGGCTGACCACGAAAGCCACTTTCGCACGTTCGGACAGGAACTGATCCGCCATCAGCTCCACGTGCATAGCGTATTGGGTGATTAACCCCCTGCAGAGTTTCAGGTCTCCTTCGAACTTAGCTGGGAGCAACAGCCGAAGCTTGGGACCCATCAGGGCCACAGGAACTGTAGAGGCAGGGGCAACCACTGGAGATGGTGAGGGTTGCTGCTGCTGGACAGTAACGAGTTGCTGCAACATGGTGGATAGCTGAGTAAGTTGCTGCGCCTGTTGACCGAGTTGCTGTGACTGGCGGGCAACAACGGTCATCAGATGCGCCAGGCTGGGTAACGGCACCTTGGCGGGATCCATGGCCGGATCCTACTGTAACGGTTTGGAGGTGGATCCTCTGGACCACTGCAGGCAATGGCGTAAGCCCACACCAGGGAGTGGAATCTAAGGGGGTCCCGGTATTCACCAGAGCCAGCCGCAAAGCGGGAGGGTCTTGCTGCGGCGGGAGTCCACCATGTCACTACCACTGGCGGGGCTTGCCTGCGGTGGCGACCAAGGCAAGGTACAGGATCGGCGGGCAGGCTCGTAGGGCAGGCTCGTTTTCTTTTAGTTACCACAGCAGCAGAACAACGCTTAATTAACCCCTGGATGTAAATTGCGCAAAGGAATTGAGCAACCAAAAACTACGCAGACTCAGACTCAAGGGAGTTGTAAGAGAACTCCGCCCATGGCAGCAAGTGGGACCAATCATCTTGATGTGCCGAGACGAAGTGGCGAAGGTAACATCCCAAGACCTGGTTGACCCTCTCCACCTGGCTGTTCGTCTGAGGGTGGTAGGCAGAAGAGAAGTCGAGCTTCACCTGAAGTTGGTTACACAGGGCTCGCCAAAACCTGGAGACAAACTGAACTCCCCGGTCCGAGACGATTTGCTGAGGGAGTCCATGTAGACGGAACACGTGAAGGAAGAACAGCTCCGCCAGACGGGAGGCAGACGGCAGGCCTGGCAACGGGACGAAATGTGCCATCTTGGAGAAGCGATCCGTGATCACCCAAATAATGATGTTGCCAGACGATGGAGGGAGGTCAGTTATAAAGTCCATAGAAATGTTAGACCAGGGTTGAGTTGGAATGGGGAGTGGCTGTAGTAGACCTGCCGGCTTGTGACGTGGCGTCTTGTTGCGGGCACAGGAGTCACAAGACGAAACAAAGTCCTTAACATCCTTTTCAAGTTCAGGCCACCAATAGAACCGGGATATCAGGTGGAAGGTTCTTCGGGTGCCAGGATGACCGGCCACCAATGAGCAATGTCCCCATTTTAAGATATGTCTGCGGAGAGCAGGGCGCACATAAGTCCTTCCAGGAGGGACCCTTCGGAGGTCCACTGGAGCTGCCGAGATAAGACGCTCTGGAGGAATTATGTGTTCTGGAATAGTATCTTCACCCACCATGTCGGACGCACGGGAAAGGGCGTCCGCTCTCACATTCATCTCTGCAGGCCGGAAGTGGATCAGGAAATCGAACCGGGAAAAGAAGAGCGACCACCTAGCCTGGCGTGGGTTAAGTGGGTATTTGTAGTCCGAGTAGATATGGTTGGGAAAACGGGCACCCTCCAGCAGATAGCGCCACTCTTCCAGAGCCAGTTTTATGGCCAGTAGCTCCCAGTCGCCAATCGTGTAATTCCTCTCGGCCGACGAGAACGTCTTGGAAAAGAAGCCGCACGTTACAATCTTACCCGTGGGCCCTTTTTGTGTAAGAACTGCTTCGGCTCCCACGGACGAGGCATCCACTTCCAGCGTGAAGGGCTTAGCGGGGTCCGGACGTGCAAGGATAGATGCCGTAGAGAAGGCAGACTTGAGCTAAGAAAACGCCTTTTCGGCCTCGACGGGCCAGCTGCGTGGATTGGCTTGTTTCTTGGTGAGAGCCACTATCGGAGCCACCAGCGTAAAGAAGTGAGGGATGAATTGGCGATAGTAGTTGCAGAAGCCCAAGAAGCGCTGTATAGCCCGCAGACCGACTGGGCGTGTCTACTGCAACACAGCTGACAGTTTAGCTGGATCCATCCGTAGGCCTTGGTCAGAAATGACGTAACCCAGAAACGGGAGGCTAGTCTGATGGAAGAGGCACTTCCCTAGCTTGGCATACAGATGATTCTCCCGGAGACGCTTCACACCTGACGAACATCACTGCGGTGGGTCTCGAGGTCGGGTGATTACACCAGGATGTCATCAAGGTAGACCACCACGCAGGAGTAGAGGAGGTCTCTGAAGACGACATTCACGAGCTCCTGAAAGACGGCAGGCGCATTACACAGTCCGAAGGGCATCACCAGGTACTCAAAGTGCCCATCCCTGGTGTTGAAGGCCGTCTTCCATTCATCGCCCTTGCGGATTCGGACCAAGTTGTAGGCCCCTCTCAATTCCAACTTGGAGAAGATCCTTGCGCCCTGCAGGCGGTCATTATGCAGCGCCCCCACATGGAGGGACAGTGGCTTGGTGACAAACTGGATGGTGTCGCTAAGTAGCTCCCCGCTGACGGATCAGATGACGAGCGGTTTTTCCAAGCGAACCACCGGCAGCTGATACTGCTTCACCAGAGACTGGTGGATGAAGTTCCCGGCTGCGCCCGAATCCAGAAATGCCGGAACCTGGAACGAGGTACCAGTCTCTGACACGACCTGCAAGGGCATCAACAGACGTGGAGAGGAGGAGTTTGCACCTATGAATGCCTCTCCCACAGATCCTAGGTGCGGGAGTTTCCCGCAGGCTTGGGGCGCCTAGGACAATTCCTTCGGTAATAATCTGGGCTGCCACAGTAGAGGCACAAGTTCCTTTGCCGTCGCTGGGCCTGTTGACCGAGTTGCTGTGACTGGCGGGCAACAACGGTCGTCAGAAGCGCCAGGCTGGGTAACGGCACCTTGGCGGGATCCATGGCCGGATCCTACTGTAACGGTTTGGAGGTGGATCCTCGGGACCACTGCAGGCGATGGCGTAAGCCCACACCAGGGAGTGGAATCTAAGTGGGTCCCGGTATTCACCAGAGCCCGCCGCAAAGCGGGATGGTCTTGCTGCGGCGGGAGTCCACCAGGTCACTACCACTTGCGGGGCTTGCCTGCGGTGGCGACCAAGGCAAGGTCCAGGATCGGCGGGCAGGCTCGTAGGGCAGGCTCGTTTTCTTTTAGTCACCACAGCAGCAGAACAACGCTTAATTAACCCCTGGATGTAAATTGCGCAAAGGAATTGAGCAACCAAAACCTACCAGCTTTGTAGCGTGTTACAAGGGCGTGTATTTTACGCTACACAACTAGTGTTGAGCGATTTTTATCGACAAAGTTGAAATCGGCAAGGTTTTTATGGTGATCGAAATTTCCAGATCATGCGATAATTAGGTTAAAATCTGTGCATCATCTATTAAGATCGCGCCTTTTTCGGCGCTTCCTGTAATTTTGGCGGCCAGCAAATCAGATTACAGAATAGAGCAGGGTGAGATGTGTGTGCGACGTCATGACTGGGATGTGTATGGTTGCGATTGGCTGGAAAAATCACATGACCTCGTTTTACATAGAACAGCGTTTCCTGTTTCAGCCTCAGTGTCTCTCAGCGTCTCATAGGGATAGGACCTACGCTCTGCCTGTGGCCAAACAGCTCAGCGAAATTAGTCTATTTCTGCACAGAGAAACCTCTACTCTTAGCTGTGATCCTTCCAATTTAGTTAGATTAGAGATTTGAAGATTTTATGTAGTTAGCTAGAGAATTTTAAAGCAGCATCTACCGCTGTAAATTCACGGCGGTGGGAGCGGGGGGGGTGGGGCCCGTGGGCGAACACAGACAAGCTCTATCTATAAAGAACACTGGATAAAGTTCACCAAGACTTAGTGTAGACATTGTAGTGGAATATCTTTATTATTAACAGTTTGCTATTGAAATATTTCCTGGATATTGGGCAGCCTGAACTTATATTGGATAAACATAATTTCTAGTAACTGCAGGTCTCTTTGTTAGCTGCAAAACTCCACTTTTATTATCAGTATACATTTCAGATAGGTGTTCAATTTTACCCATTACACCTGTGACTGTTGATATATCCACCTTGCACTTAAATTACAAACCAGTAGTGTTGAGCGATTGCGTTGGCTATCGAGATCGATCGATAGTCGATAGTCGGCCGCTATCGATAAGGTTTTTCGATAGTGAGCATCGATTATGCGCGATGACCATTAAAGTCTATGGGAGAGCAACAACACCTTCATTATTACACCCAAACAAGGCTGGAGAAGCTGAAATTAACATCCAAAACAATCAAATGGATACGTGCTACATTTAGGCAACACACTTAGGTTTTAAAAGTCACAGAAAAAAATTTACAGCCATTTTTCTTCCGCTTGTAA